>JADLZL010006985.1:0-105421 GCA_015844335.1 Chrysopogon serrulatus | reverse complement strand
ATTATAACAAGAATAGGGTTATTGGCTAACAATTTCCACGAAGTTTTGGTGATTTGTGCATTTTTCGTGTGGAATTATTGTCTTAAAAGACTAAAAAAGAGGGGATTTGAGTGCTTATTTACCACTCTAAACATAACCGCGACAAAAGGATATCACCGAGGACTCGTGAAGACCTTAAGACACCTCGGAAGCTGGGGCCCGCACCGCTTCCAAAGGGCCTACTGGCTCCACCATGGGGTCACGCCGCTTCTAGGGTGGCCGCTGGGCCCCCGAACCTTCTCCTCGCCGCCTAGGGTTTTCATCCCGCCGCTGTTAAGTCGGTTTGATCCGACGAAGCACACGTTAATCCCAATCGGCTATAAAAAGGAGGGCCATACTCGAGTAGGCCGATCAAGAGATGAAGATTCGTGAGTTTTAGATAGAGATCCACTAGATCTAGGCTAGCAAATCAAGATAGAGATTAGAGAGATAGAGAGGAGAGTAGAGATTCGAGGAGCCCCGCCTGTCGGAGCATCCGGAGAGGTGACATTCGGCTCCTGATTTCCCTCGCCCACGAGTCGTAGGCTCGAGGTACTTTTGTATTTAATCTACCGATTCAAGTAAGCGCCATATTCGTTCTTTGTTTGCAAATCTTACTTATATTGAGTACTTTGATTTGGGTAGCTCCTAGGTCGAGTAGTATTCATAGCGTGAAAGTGTCCGGTTATGATTACTTGAATGTCCCCGATTAGCTCTGGATAGTGGTAGTCACAAGTGAGGTGACTTTATAGCTACGCTTGAATCTCACAGTCCACTTCCCGTTGATGGGGCCATGCCAGCCTATATAGGTGTGCGTAGGTAGATTACTTGTTTCTTCTCATATTCAGGTCACTTCGGTCGATAAGACGATATTATACAAAGTTTAATCGGGTGGTTAGAACTAGAGTGCATTAGCTATTTCCTCATTCTCAATAGTTTTCTAGATTGTTTGTGCCCCTTTGATTAAGAAGTATTGGGCTATTTCATAATTCACCCATCGCCCTTTGGGTTCGATATTAAAACCGAGTTGATCTTGGTGAAGTGCTTTAGAATCGTATATATCTGCAAACTGCTTGGATAATCTGATTATAATCATTATTTAGGTGCGCTTAATTTATACCAACAAGCATTTTAAACCATGTTAGGAACGGTTTGCTGATTTTGATTTAGCCTATCTTAGTCTATAATTATCCTTTTATTAAAAAAAAATAAAAAAAATATTATGGAAAATCTAATTTCAACTTTATATCAATATGGAGCACCCACTTCCGATCGTACCTCCAGCCAATAGAATCTTCTAAACCTATCACATCATCGCTATGAGCTACGCCCGACATTAAATTAGTCCAAGAACATATCTTTTCCGTAATACTAGCGAAAAACCCCTATTCCCATTTAACTATTTTTGAGCAAACATGTTCATGTTCGAGCATTAAAGGCATGGCGATGAAATCCTTACGATGGAAACTCTTTCCTCGCTTTCATTAACGGGCAGAGCCAAGAAATGGTATAATCGCCATGTTGGGAGTAGTCAAGGAGATTGGGAGATATTACTAAAAAATACTTTTGTCTTAAATTTTTCCCAAGAAAAGGTCGCTAAACTGATTTGAAATCATAGATTCAAACAATTGGTAATGAATCGCTAGGCAAGGCTTTGGGATCGTTTGATGGTTTTGTAAATTCGGACCTAATCTTGCTTTGCATTGAACCCATGCTTTTACAATATTTCTTTTAGGCCTTGATGATAAAAACAAAGAATATCTTAATTTGCCTCGTGAGGAGCATTTATGATATTATCAAGTGATCATGCTAAAACTATTCTTACTAATATTTTGAATGATCTCCCTCAAGAAAAAGAAGAGTTGTTAGAAGAAAAATTTCAATTAGCTAAAACCGAACTTTTACTTGATTCATCTAAATCAGAAGTTGAATTAAAAACCCGAAAGAAGTTGATGAGATAGTTCCGAATTCTATGTGGATGTTTGAAATAGAGGATGATTTCTTTTAATGATTTTGGGAATACTACACTTTATAGTAAAATTATTCAACCCCTGTTAATCTGCAGATTTTAATTTCAGTTTTTCACATCCTCGATGATTTAAAATTTCTTAGAGAAATAATAAGAAATTTGATTTTTATTTTGGGTGATGATTGGTTGATAGTAATCTGAGCAATCCCCCCCTCGATATAATTGCCTTTGATTCACCCTCTGTTAATATAATGCTACAAGTAAATTCATATCCTTTGAAGCTTTATATAACCCAATTGTAGGAGTCAACATTATGTCATATTCTTTTGCTAGAAAATTTTTAAAAAGACATACCATTAATGCCTACAAATAAATTACTCAAAAATTGTTTAGGACACATTATTCTTAGTGTGTAGGAGTTTTAAGTGCACTTCCTATTGTTATTAATGATTTCCGCATTTTACTAAATTTCTATATCTTTGATGTGTGGATTTGATGTAATGATTGGGGTACCTATAATCAAACTTCTTCGTAAGGTCGTAATGGTAAATTAAATGTCAAGCTTGGGAAGGGATTTAATTTCTCAATACCTATAACTCATACAAGAATGTTAAAGGCAGTCCTTCCCCGAATCAAATTCAATAGAAGAGGTTAAGGCGCTTGAGTATAATACTTTATTCAACCCGATGAAAGATGATGCCCAGCTTTTCATTGATGAAGAGGAGGAGGACCTTATTGATCCCGAACCTCTTTGATGAATTACTAGAACCACAAAAGCCCCCTCTATTGAGCTTAAAACCATTACCATCCGTCTTAAATATGTTTTCCTTAAACAATGATCAAGAATATCCCGTGATTATGTTTCTATAAACTCTCCGATGAAGAATCTTATAAATTAATAGCGCTTTTAGAAAAACATAGAGCCGCTTTTGGATATTCACTCCAAGATCTCAAAGGGATCACCTGCTTCTTTTGCACCCATCGCATACCAACCAATCCGTAAATTACACCTTCAAGAGAGCCTCAACGTAGACTCCAAAATGCGGATGCAGACGTAGTAAAGAAAGAAGTTTTAAAGCTTTTACATGCAGGGATCATATACCCCAGTACCGCATAGCGAGTGGGTAAGTCCCTGCGGCAAGTTGTACCTAAAAAGGGAGGAATGACAGCTTGTCCGTAATGATAAAAATGAATTAATACCTAAAAGAACTATCACCGGATGGCGAATGTGCATAGATTATCGAAAACTAAACAAAGCAACAAGGAAAAGATCATTTTCCTCTACCTTTCATTGATGAAATGTTAGAACGCCTAGCAAATCATTCTTTCTTTTTTTTTTGATGGTTATTCGTGATATCACCAAATCCCTATCCACCCCGATGATCAAAGTAAAACCACTTTTACATGTCCCTATGGAACTTATGCTTATAGAAGAATGTCTTTTGATTATGTAATGCACCCGCTTCTTTCAAAGATGTATGATGTCTATATTTTCTCGATATGATAGAAGAAATCATGGAAGTTTTTATGGATGATTTTTCGCTTATGGAAAAACTTTCGATGATTGTCTAGAAAATTTAGATAAGGTTTTTGCAAAGATGTGAAGAAAAACACTTAGTCCTCAATTGGGAGAAATGTCATTTTATGGTTAGAGAAGGAATAGTGTTGGGACACTTTAGTGTCGAAAGAGGTATAGAGGTAGATAAGGCTAAGATTGAAGTAATTGAACAACTACCTCCCCCCAATGCAAAAAGGAGTCCGAAGTTTTCTTGGTCATTGTGGTTTTTATCGTAGATTTATAAAGAACTTTTCACAAATTGCTGTGACCAATGACAAGATTGTTAGCTAAGGATGTACCTTTTGACTTTGATGAAGAATGCTTGAATCATTTAATATTCTTAAGAAAGCACTTACATCAGCACCAATCATCCAACCCCCGATTGGTCTTTACCTTTTGAAATTATGTGTGATGCTAGTGATTATGTCAGAGGGGCAGTCCTAGGACAAACAAAAGATAAGACGCATCATGCAATTGCTTATGCTAGCAAGACAATGACGTAAGCACAATTAAATTATGCAACCACCGAAAAAGAACTTTTGGTCGTTGTCTTTGTTATTGATAAATTTAGATCTTACTTAGTTGGAGCTAAAATAATTGTTTATTCCGATCATGTCGCTCTTAAATATTTGCTCACTAAGAAAGATGCTAAACCCCCGATTAATAAGATGGATTCTATTACTACAAGAATTTGATTTAGAGATTAAAGATAGAAAAGAATAGAAAAATCCTGTTGCTGATCATTTGTCTAGAATGTATTTTAAAGAACCACAGAATTACCTATAAATGATTTATTAAGAGATGACATGTCAAGTTTAAAGTAACCAAGATAATTCTTTGGTACGCCGAATATTGTCAATTTTATGGTTGCGTGTTATGTACCACCGAGAAAATAAGAAGAGACTCATTTATGAAAGTCGCTCCACATGTGGGATCCACCTTACCTCTTTCTGGTATGTGCCGATGGATTACCTTAAGGTGTGTACCAAGAGAAGAAGGCTTGCATCATTCGTAAATGTCACTCATCACCATATGGAGGTCATTATAGGGTATTCCGCACTCATGCAAAAAATCCGCGCAGTGGCTTTTTTGGCCAACTATGTATGAAGACACCAAAGATTTCATCCGAAGATGTGGGAGCATGTCGAGGCACGGAAACATCAATACAAGAGATGCCATGCCACCCACCAACAACCTTCGATTGAGCCTTTGATGTCCGGGGAATTGATTACATGGGGACCTTTGTGAAGTCAAAGAATTATGAGTATTTTTGGTGGCAGCTTGGACTATGTATCCAAGTGGGTAGAAGTTATGCCATGTAAAATGCTAACTCAAACATTCAAAGAAGATGTTCAAGAAATCATATTCCCAAGGTTTGGAACACCTAGAATGGTTATAAGTGATGGAGGAACGATTTCAATCGGATAAGAAGTTTAATTTATACCTAAAGCCCATGGGAATACTTAATACACAATGTCGCTTACCCATACCATCCTCGTATTAAGTGGTCGTGCAGAAACGCCCAATAAGCAAAATCAAGAATATTCTCCAGAAAAACAAGAGATGAGATGAGAACTTTATAAGGATCTACAACTGATGCACTATGGGCATACCTGACAAATTACAAAAACACCTTTGGGTATGTCACCATATCAATTGGTGTATGGCAAGACCTGCCATTTACCGCTTGAATTAGAACATAAAGCTCACTGGCTATAAAAAGATGGAATATGGATTTTGACGACGCCGGAGAGAAAAAGAAAAAATGCAATTATCGTAATTAGAAGAATGGAGAGAAAAGGCTTATCATAATTCAAAAATCTATAAAGAACGAACGAAGAAATGGCATGATAAGAGGATCAAGAAAAGGAGTTTCTCACCCTGAGATAAGGTATTACTTTTAATCTGTGTTCAAATTATTCGGGCTTGGGAAGCTAAGAAGTAAAATGGGAAGGACCCTCACTGGCCGTGAATGCTGCCACCGCATGGAGCAATAACTCTACAATCAAACGAAGGTACGTTATTCAAGGTAAATGGGCAAATCGACTTAAACTTTATTTGGAACCATATGATTCAGAGTAGTGGATGAAATTGATTTCATCCAATTACCAACTTATTAAGGTCTATTTTAGTCCCACGAAATTTTATCCGAATATATATCTAACGTAATCATAGGAGGATTCTGAGGCACCCCAGCAAGGGCACCTGAAGTGGGGTCTCGGTTGGGCCGACCCACGCCCTAGTGGGCCGGGCGGCGCCCGGTGTCCCTCGTCCCGCTTTCGTCCCCGACCTTCTACCCTATTCCTACGTATATTCGCTGATGTTTGACGAGATGATCGATATACTTTCAGACGATCACGAGAACCTAGGTTTTATCCTCATCCCGCTCCTAAAAAACCCATATAAATACGTACCTAGACCTCCTCAACTTTTATTCCATAACTAGCCACCTCCTTCCTCAAAAAAGGAGCTTCCTTTAGATCTATTAGCAATGGCTAACAAGGCGATCGCTTCCCTAAGACGGGACTTCAACAAAGATCCCCGCCGATGACTCAAGGCCCCGGCCCTCCCAAGATGTACCAAGCCCCTCACAGGTTGTGTCCGAAGCAAGCCGCAACACCTCTAAATATTATGAGCAAGTCTACTACGGTAAGATCCAGATGCTCTTTCCTCCACCTCCCAAAAGGCCGATGCTTGAAGGAGGCGCTTAAAGGGAAGCAGATTGCCATCCCTCGGTACCAAGCTTCTTGCACCTTGCAGCTAATGAGAGTTTACGTATCGCCGAGACGATAAGAAGGTAACTTGATATGCGCTTAAGTACACCAATGCCTCTCGCCCCTTTCAAGCGGGAGTTCGCAAAATCCCGATGAAGTATGCTATGTTGAGCCTATTGCACCTAAACCCAAGCCTAAACCTAAGAGGAAGAGAGAAAGACGATTAGCATTGGAGAAGGTTCCCAAAGCACCAACCTTACGATTCTTAACGAAATTTGAAGGCCTCTCCAACCTTGTCAAAGAGATGGAAACGTCCAATAATTTGAGGGACAAGCTCATAAATGAGTTAGAAGAGAAGGTTGGGATTCATGCTAAGTTACCCCAATCTTAAGCGCGAAAAAGAAAAGCTTGAAGGCGAAAGGCGGCTCGTGGTCGAAATTTGGCCTCAACAATGGGCAGTATTAACCCGCCAGTTATCCAATAAGGCACACTCCAGCTAGATTAATGAGTCACTAAGTTGAGTCGCTTTTAGGTCAAAGCCTAAAGAGCTAGGGGCTGTCGTTAGCTCACCATTAAAGGCCTCTTGAATTATTTTTACCAATTACTATGAATAAATAAAGTGCCTTATTTTATTAATGTGTGTTCTACTCTATTTTTTTGAAATATTTTGTCCCACATATTGTGCGTAGAATTTACGTAAAAACAAGTGTGGGGGAAGCACAATCAATCATTTGGCAAAAATACGATGTTAAGAATAGAATGTAATCCGAACCATCATCGAATCAACACGCGCACGAGCCAGAGACCAGACCCAAAGAGGTGGGTGGCCCGGCCCTTGATGGGGCGGCGGCGCGGCCTCTCACCGCCTCCTCACGTTCCGACTCACGCCGGTTCAACTTTAATTAATTCTTAAATACATTATATTACGAGTTCCTGATCTGAACCATGAATCTCTATATTAAAAAATGCTTCAAGAAATAATAAACCCATTCAATCCATCACTTGAGAAATTTAAATTATATATAGCTTCTAGAGTTGTGTTTTTATGAAATTCAAAAGCACTTCATGATTGATTAAGTTATTGTAGAAAATAAGGTAGTTAAGATAATGATCACTCACTTTACGATAATTTATCTTTGGAGATTTTTTATGAAAACTTTAAACTTTTTCACTTACCTCTTTTATGGCATACAATAAATCTAATAAACATGGTTGAGAGTTTTATCATATTTCCAGTGTCACATGTTAAATAATTCATCATCTAGAAGCAGTATTATGAAGGAGGCATGAGCTGCTCAAAAGAAACTGAGGAAATAAAAAGGGACAAGTGTCCCAAACCTTAACAAGGTGGATCACGAGGAACCAAAAAGGGACAAGTGTCCCAAACCCTCGATCAAAATAAGAAATATAAGCATGTGCTAAAAAAAAAAGAAGAAAATGGCTTATGGTACTCCAACATAATATGCCTAGAAGTGAGAATTTTTCTCGATCTAGGAATATGATATTTCTCTCCTACATTATACACACTATTGGTGCCACTACAATAGAGAGAGATGCAGCTAATGCTTACAAAATAACCCTCTACTCAAAGAAACATAATTACAGAAAGGTGTAATCAATCTTAAGCTATCTTACTCAAAGAATTACTTAAGAATTCATGATAGACATTTTTGAATCTCACAATACATGACATTAGACTAGTGTTATATAATTTAGGGTCCCAAGTTACGAGATTGATGGTATCCATTACTAAAACTAACCTTTTCCTCAGCTGGACGAAAGCAAAAGCCTAAGTGTGGGGGTAATTGTTGACACTTGTTATGATCCAAAATTTATTAGCAATTACCATTACCTGAGGAACGAATATAACAAGAATAGGGTTATCATTAACGAATTTCCACGAGTTTTTGGTGATTTGTGCATTTTCAGGGAATTATTCAGAAAGACTAAAAGAGGGGATTTGAGTGCTTATTTACCACTTAAAACATAGCCGCGACAAAAGGATATCAACGGAGGACTCGTGAAGACCTGTGAAGACACCCGGTTGGGGGCCCGCAATGCCTCTAAAGGGGCCTGCTCCCCACCACGGGCCGCCCGGCGCCTCTAGGGTGGCCGCCACGCTCTTCCGAAACCTTCTCCCAGCCGCCTAGGGTTTCTATCCCGCCGGCTTGTTAAGTCGGGTTTGATTCGACTAAGACATGTTAATCCCAATCGGCTATAAAATGTGGGCCATACCCCCCCGGAGTAGGCTCGAACATCGGTGCTCCACGATATGGGGAGACTTGATCCTAGACCCGCATCGTAGTAATGATGGAAGTTGCTAGGACTGGAAAGTTTTGAAACCGTTTCATGGTTGACAAGTGATTGTTATAATAAGGATCGGCTTTAGTCGCTTTTCACGCAAATGTGTCTTTGATTCTTGCTAAAGCCTTACCTTGATTCCCATCAACCAAATTCCCGAGTCTTCTCTACTCTTTTTACGTCGGGTAAGTCTTGCGGAGTACTTTTGTACTCGGGGTTTGTTTGACCCCCATTGCGGTACTAACATTCTTTGCTAAGTTCGGTCATGCCGATTGGGTTTGGCATGATCGAATATCTCCCACCCGAGGTGTTCTCCTAGGTGTTCTATCTCTCCTTCTTACTTTCGCAAACCCGGTTAAGTTTTGTTTAATTAAACTCGATCAAATGTTGTAATTTTCTTTTGTAAATCTTCCGCTACTCTATTGTATTTGAATAAAAACGGTTGTAATACTACAATATCTCTCGTAAGAAATCGATCTTGGAGGATCGTGGTGTCATCGGGGTTTCACCCGACAGCATTCTAAGTTATGTGGTACACAAGCATAGCCGATTGAGGTCTTGGAGACAATATCAGGTGCTTGTGGGCCATATAATTTAGAAGGTTCTGCCACAATTTGTTAGGTCGAGACACCTAACTAGAGGGGCGAATAATTGTTTCTAAAACTTAATTGCTACAACTAGTCAATATAAAAGCAAAATTGGACTAGTAGTTTAACGATGACTTTACCCCTATATCTAATTTCATAAACACCCTACAAATAAACAAGGTAACAACTAGGGTGCCAAGCTAGTGATAGCTCACTTACACAAGCTATAACTAGCAACAGGTACTAAGGAAAGTAACCACAACTACTTACAACTGGCTATTACTACAACTATGACCCACCAAAATGAAAGGACTTCTTTGGATCAAAGTGCCCAACAATGACCGTGGCTCGGGAAGCAGGCACGGGTAGAGGAAGCAAAGTGAGTGTTGGTGCAACCGTTGTCGATGAGTCTCCTTTGCCATTGTTCTTGTCTGATTTCGCGTCAGGGTTATTGGCAGTGGCATCCCCCTTACTTAGGATGGAGTTAGGGGTTAGTAGGGCAGAGGTGGAGCTACAAGAGGGTTAAGCACTAAGGATCAAGTTAGGAGGAAGAGGAAGGTTCAACCCGTCGTCGGAAGTGGCGTCCGTGGTTGCCGCAATGGCCGAAGAACCCTAAAAAAGTGCACTAGCGTTGGAGGGATCGGGGCAGGCGTGATGGCTGGTTGGTGGCGGATGTGTGGTGGTAGGAGGGATCGAGGAATGGGGCCAAATAAGAGACGCCATGTCACGGTCACGAGCGATGAAGTACACAACTCACGCGAACATGACTCTCCCTTGCAACCGCCGCAATGGGAGGAAGCGGATGGGTGGGAAAAATGAAAGACTAGGGTTTTTCTTAGTGTCATATACATTTTACTAAGGTTGGATTGTGTAGTGATAACTTTTGCCCCATGATTCCTGCACATTGAATCGGGTTCAATTTACCTATGGGTTAATCCGGTACGGACAATGCAACTCCATATTGTTTTTAAAAGAATAGCTATTGTAACACCTCAAGTGTTAAGCATGCATTAGGCACCAAATTAATTAACTTGATCATCATTAATCATGGCATAAGCATCATCAAGCATAAACCCTAGTTTGCATTGTCATTTTATGTGCTTTGCATTTAAATTATGCTTGTTTAATTGATTGTTTGATTTAGTTAATTAATTGCCTTGCAAATGACTCTGTCAAAAGTTGGATTCACTTGCCCAGCAATTTGAAAAGTTTTAACAAATTTTATTGCAAAAGATTTGGTGGATTTTGGAGCAAAAGAAAATAAATTGGAAATTTTCCTTTTAAGCCTAAATTCAAAATGAATTTGTAGTTCAAAATTTATTTGGAATTTTGACCTGAGCCTTAAATGAAAGTTGTTCAGTTTTTAATTCTCTACAACTTTTATTTTGGGCACTTTTTATGAAAAGGCTTTTAAATTTGTCAAACAATTACTTTTTGGTTCAGATTTAATTTTCAAAAAAAAAAAATGCCCCATTGACGCAAGGGCCGTTTTCGGCCCATCGGCCACACTGCCTCGCCCCGCGCCCCGCGCCAGCGCCATGCCGCGGCGTCGTGGCCGACCGTCCCCGGCCGCGCTTCGCCACGCGCTTCGCCGTCGCCCGTGCGGCGCTCGCGTGGCCGGCGAGCTCGGGCCGGTGGGGCCCACGCCCGGCGTACTACCCCCGGCCACTTCCCGATTTGGAAAACGCCCGCTCCACTCTTGCCTCGCTCGCTCACTCTCTCGACCTCGCGCGCTCGCCCGGCAGACAGCGGCAACTCCGCCGCACCATTGCCGCGGTGAGCTCGCGCCGCCGCCCGCCGTTCCACCGCCACCGTGCGCGTTCACGCCACGCAGAGACGCGCACCGCTCCGCCTTCGCCCGCTCCACCTCGCTGCACCGCTTGGCACCGCCGTCGCTCACTGGTAAGCCACGAACGGCAGTCGCCGCCGTCGCGCCATGGCCGGAGCTCGTCGGAGCTCGCGGTCCGCGCGTTCACACCCCCTGCTCTCTCCCTTTCTCTTTCTGCGCGCGCACCGTAGCCGCCAAGCCCCGAATCGGCCACCCGCGAGCTCAATCGAGCCAATGCACGCCTAGCCACCGCCGCGCCATGACCTCGCCGGAGTTCTTCCGCCGCCGTGTCGCCATGCACGCGGCCAGAGAGCTCCGACGCTCCATTCCGCACCCAAACCCTAGGGCTAGCTTCACCTTGCAAGCGGCGCAAGACGCTGCGCGCCCTCACCGGGGCCGACCGGGCGCCGGAGACGACCACCACGCATCCACGCCGAGCCACCGTGCCACCATCACCGCCGCCAGTAGGAGGGGACGAGGAAGACCTGCCCGAGTGTCCGAATCACCACGCAGCTGACTTTGAACAAGGCAAGCACCGGAGCATCTACTTACCTATGCTTTCTAACAGCCTAATTATGCTTTATGATTGTTGCATTAAGTATAGGAGTTGTGTGCAACTGTTGATGCATTATATCCTTGCTTTACTCTTGAATTATCCCACCTTGATTTACCCTGCTAGTCTAGGGCGAGTAACATGCTTAGCTTGCTTATACGGTAGAAGCCGGGTGATTTCCTGTCATCCGCGAGTATAGGTGGTTACTTATGATTGATGGAAAGCTTATGTTGATATCATCTGGTTGATGGTTATGGTTGAGATAATTTAGAGACCGGACGGAGTCTTGTGGGGTTGTTGGACCATAGTGATTCCGTCTGTGTCGATTAAGGACCGTACCGTTGATGTACCGCAAGTCATATTGAACGCATGCCTCACATTTAGCTGGCCGGATAAGCACTTCCGACCGCGAAGCCTAACACTATCCAGGCCGGTTCTCGACTTGTTCGCACCGTATTGGAGATGGATGGGGGACCACAGGGGCGCGAAGAGTAAGTCCGAGGTCCAGCAAGGCTGGCTATGGCAGTCGGGCGGTCCCTGGGTACGGTGGTTCCACTCGAATCCGCGTTGTTTTCCTGAATATGTGCCACGGTGACCTGTAGCTCACTTTAGTGGGTGAGTGTGGTTTGTGTGAAGAATACCCCCTAAGCTCAGTAGTAATCGATTCGAATCGCCATCGTTCCTAGACAGTGAACACTTGACTTGAGCTGCACCATCGTAGTAATGATTATGGAATGTGGGTAATGATGATGATGATAATGAGTTAAGCTAAATGATTATGGTTACTACTTGCTTGCTTAATCATGACTAATATACTATAATGATGCATAGTATAGGCCCTCACCTAGCATAAATAGGAATGGTTAAACTGAGCTATCACTTTAAATGTTACTACCGCTTTTATGCAAAAAGAGTCAAGCTATCCCCTGATAAAGACTGTCATATTCCTTGGAGTCTTTTATTTTAAGTCCGTCGGGTAAGTCTAGCTGAGTACCTTCTCATACTCGGGGTTTTTCCCGCTTGTTGTTTTATCTGATGGCCATACCTACCACGCGGGTATTGTGAGACCTGCTTATATCCAAAGGGATTAAAGTACCAAGGGCATGGTCGTTCTTAATATTCTCCCCACTTGCATTTGTGGATTTGGCTATCGAGCTGACACTGTATTAAACTTAAGTATATGTGTGGGTTGAGCTTTCAAAACTACTTTGCTTTCGCTACTCTGATTTGAAGGACTTGGTTTGTAATAACTTTATTTCCGCACTCTGATGTTAACGAACTATTTGTGAAATGTTGTAACGTGCGAATGGTGACGCTAAACTTATACGATCTTGGTTGATGATGTTTGGTTTGAAATCCTTCGAGATTTCCGGACTACCGGGTTTATAACGGCTTAAGTGTGACAATTGCTTGTTTAGCGAGTGATTTTTCACTTATGCTTTTATAAATTGGTCGGTTACATTACAGTGGCATCGAGCAAGGTTTAACGGTTACTGTTCACATGTGTATTTGAAACAAAAGATTTTGGTTTCAAAACTAGATTTTTAACTTATAGATCTATAAGTCTTTTGAGAAAATCTTATTTGCAAAATTAAGAGTGTGCCGGTGGTCATATCCTTTATGCCCAATTAAGGACTCTAGGTGGCTATTTAAGTACTTGACTTGGGGGCTTGCATCATATTTTACTTTTTATTGTTGCCCATGCGGCAAGGTAATTGTATATGTGCCATTTGCTTGAATGGTAATGTATGGTTCAAAATGCCTCTACGCCTCGGTAAGTGGGAGTTGTGAGAGCATGGTTGTTCAACCGGCAATCTAGGGGAGTGCTAGTGTGATACCGGAATTATTTACATGTCAAAACCATGTACTTACCAAGGTGTTTAATTGTGGGTTGTGCCGTCTGTTGAGACGATGCCGTCATGAGGACGAGGATCGGGTAGTTGTACTACATATGCGTGTATTTGGGAATGCACGTATGTGTGAGTAGTTAATCTTTACATTCCTGCAATGCATTATATTCATACTGTTGGGATGGGCTGAAGTGGATTTTCTGCAGGTACATAACAGCGATTCGTGTAGAACGTTTAGTTATACGCTATGAGAGAACGTGTATGCCACCGTTTATACCGCTAGAATTATTTTTGCTAAGTTTGTGAGAATGTAAGATCCGTGCATACACCATGTTTGTTCATCTCATGTCATTGCATTTACCTTCCCTTGTAAATTGGTTACTTCTGTTAATTAAAATTGGATAATTAATAACTTGTCTCACCCGGGGTAAATTTCTAAACAGATGGCCCGCACCAAGCAGACTGCTCGCAAGTCCACCGGAGGCCATGTACCGCGTGGACAGCTCGCACCTCACACCACTATCCAGAGTCTTACTTCCCGGAGGAGTTTGGGATGCCCACGCTCCTTTGGTGTGTGTTGGCCCACGGGGGTATCGGAGGAGCAAATTGACCCGTGTACTCTGGGTGACCGAGGAGCCGAGCATTGAGGACAACATGGTTCTTTGTGGAGGTTACCGTCCCCACCACTCCACGAGGACTCGGAGTGGGAGGGGTGGCGCCTGCGCGCCTATGGAGTCACACCGGAGGAGGGGCTAGCGAGCCGCCTTCTTCGTTTGCGCACCATCATGGAGCGTTTCCCGCCGAGCTTGGCTCGGGCCTTGACGGAGTGTTTCCTCGTGGTGACCCCGCCGACACGTTCGGGAGGCGGATCCCAAAGATGGCACGCCGGCCGGGGATTCATGAGATTGAGGACGGTGACAATGCGGCAATGAGTGCCATGTTTGCTATGATGCGGACTTTGTATGCTACTCATCCCCGCATGTACAAGATGAATGACTGGAACAAGGCCCTATGGAAGAAGGAGTAGAAAAGGAAGAAGAGGCACTCGGACCGTGTCCGAGACCCGAGGCACACCGATAGAGCTTGTCACGGCTACCGAGACGACGCCGAGGCCCGTGAGAGGGAGGCCAACAGGGGAGATCGCTACCTTGCGCCGCGCACGTGTTGCACGCTACGAGCATGAGATGAGAGGAACAAATGACAGGATGATGGCACGCCCTGGTGACAGAGGAATGAAGTCCTAACGACGCCCACCGGTTGGGGCACCAGCTCTTTGACCGTGAGTTGTACATTGATCGCTTGCATGAGGATTACCATGTGTTTGTACAACCAGTTTCACCCTCACCACGAGCCCGGAGGCTGGCGAGTTAGAGCCTGGAGTCATCGACGCTGACGGAGGCGAGGGGGACGCTGACCTTCCACCTACACCTGAGCCCGCACCCGACGATGACGTTGTTCTTGCTGCCGAGTCTAACGTTGGTAGCGAGCACAAGTAGGCTAGTAGTCTCATCGCTAGTCTTAGTTGCGTTTTGTTTCTTTTGTGGTTGGCATGTAACCTTGAGATGTGACTCATGTGTGTTGGATCTTCATGTGTTGTGGTGCTATCTGAACGCCTAAAGTCCAGTGTATGTATGCTGGCAATTTTGGATGTTGTATGCCATGGATGATGTTCTTAAGTAATCTAATTAGTGATGTTATAAATTGTGGAAATGAATCTTTATACCTTTGTGTTGTTGAATGAATTCATTTTCTTCCAATGATTCATTGGCATGATTATTACATTCGCTTACAATGTTGTAACGTCACCTAATAATTGCTTGTTGCCAAAATATGCAGATGGTGGGAACATGCCGCACCGCTAGCGGCAATGTGATCGATGAGGGCACTGCTGGTAGTGGAGGAAACGGTGGGAACGGTGACAATGGAGGGAACGGAAGCAACGGTGGGAATCCCAGGACTGATCTACCACCACCACCACCCCCACCGTTGACCGCGGAGCAATTGTTCCAGCAGTTCCTTGGCAGTCAGCGCAACATGGAAGCTACGTTCTTGCGATATCGCGGCCAACATTAGCCGTGGAGGCCATCGCGATCATCATGTCAACCAAGATAGCACTTTCAAGGACTTCCTCGACACCGACCCACCCAAGTTCCTCGCAAGCCAAAGAACCTCTCGAAGCCCCGGAATGGATCAACACTATGGAAGATAAGTTCCATCTTCTCCGTATGACCGAATCCCTCGAAGGTTGAGTATGGAGCTCATCACCGCAGGGGGCCGACCGAATTTGGTGGTCTCATCAACGCACCACCTTTCCACCCAATGCTCCTATTACGTGGGACCCGGTTCACTCGGGTGTTTCGCAGCACCCTACGTACCTCCCGGGTTGATGGCTATGAAAGTGTCGAGTTTTATGAAGCTTACACAAGGCAATAAAACCATGAACGAGTATCTCCATGAGTTCAACAACCCGTCACGCTATGCTCCTAGCTATGTGGATACTTGAAGAAAAAAGAAGATCGCTAGTTTCAAGAGAGGCCTCAACACTAAAATGGCAAAGACAATGGGCATCAA
Organism: Chrysopogon serrulatus; assembly: GCA_015844335.1. Taxonomy (NCBI): domain Eukaryota; kingdom Viridiplantae; phylum Streptophyta; class Magnoliopsida; order Poales; family Poaceae; genus Chrysopogon; species Chrysopogon serrulatus. Next base: position 89,472 of record JADLZL010006985.1, on the reverse strand, counting down.
CCGCAGCCTCACCTTCAATGAGTTTATCGGTGGATCGCTTGACACAGAGAACAACAACAACTTGCATGCTTTGCTTCCAAGAATCGCAAGAGAAACTTTGAGGGAGGATCTTCTCGCCTCGGCCCCCAATGGCTAATCATCCGCAGCACCGCCCTCCCCTTTCGAGAATTCGAGGTTCCGTGCACCCGCTCCAGGGAGGAATCCTACAGCTCCACCACCTCAGAAGAACCGGAGGGGTTATCGTCCACCCGCACCTCAAGCTCATGCCAAGACTAGTGGTTCCACGGCACGCTCCCCGCCGTGAGGGGCCCGTGCTTCAACCGCAATCGATGGGTCATTTCGCCAAGTACTTGTCCCTACCCGAAGAAGCATTTACCTATCCCCGCACGTGCACACCAACCACCGTGGATGAGATCCCCGAAGAGAGAACCGATTCATCGCGGATACGTTTCTTGTCAACAATCATCTTGCGGTTGTTTTATTTGATTACGGATCATCGCATTCTTTTATGAGTCAAGCATATGCACGGTCACATGAGTTAGAACTTAAGCAATTAGATTATGGGTACCGCATCGGCTCGGTGCCGATGTCCTATCTAATCGGATGCTTGAGCAAGCAACCTTTGAAATTGGAGATAAGTCATATAGAGTTAATTTGGTAGTACCGCTTGCTGGGTTTAACTATGTATGTGATCTTGGGGATGAATTAGATGAAAGATAAGCAAGTTGTGATTGATACTGGGAATAGAACAATTACCCTCAAGGACCCTAAGGGTGATGGCACTTTTCAAGTGTTATTGCCTCGAGTTGCGTATATGATCAAGTTGACATATGCTATCCGAGCTTCTTCTCTTTCTCGAGATTCCAAAGGTTTGTGAGTTTCCCGATGTTTTTCCTAAAGATTTGCCTGGGTTACCGACGTAGATATTGAGTTTGCAATTGACCTAGTACCCGATACTGACTCGATATGCAAGAGACCTTATCGTATGCCTCCCAATGAGTTGGCGAGTTGAAGAAACAGTTGTATGAGCTGAATAAGTTGGGTTTCATCAGGCCGAGTACTTCTGAATGGGGTTGTCCAGCTTTGTTTGTAAAGAAGAAAGATCACTCCTTAAGGCTGTGTGTTGACTATCGGTCGCTCAATGCCGTAACACTCAAGAACAAGTATCCGCTGCCGAGAATTAATATTCTGTTTGATCGGTTGCCTAAAGCAAAAGTGTTTTCCAAGATTGATTTGAGGTCGTGGTATCATCGGATCAAGATTCATCCTGTCGATGTGCATAAGGTACTTTCGTCACTAGATACGGGTTGTACGAGTATCTTGTTATGTCTTTTGGCCTAACAAATGCTCCTGCATACTTTATGTATCTTATGAATTCAGTCTTTATGCCAGAATTGGATAAGTTCGTGATTGTATTCTTGGATGACGTTCTGGTTTACTCTGCAAATGAAGAAGAACATGCCCAAAGATCCGAGAGTTGTGCTTACCAGACTAAGAGAACATAAGTTGTATGCCAAGTTTAGTAACTGCGAGTTTTGGTTAAAGGAAGTTGCTTTCCTTGGCCATATTATTTCTGAAAATGGTGTTTCAGTCAACCCGTCTAAGGTACAAGAGGTTATGGATTGGTAGGCACCGACGCGGCGTGCATGATGAGTTTGGAGTTTTCTTGGAATGGCGGGGGTATTATCGCGCGTTTCATTCCAGATTTCTCTAAGATTGCCAAGCCAATGACGAGTTTACTACGAAAGGACACAAGTTTGTGCAGACGAGAGGCATGTGAGGCAGCTTTCCGCACCTTGCGAGAGTTGCTAACCACTGCTCCTGTCTTGGCACAGCCGGACATCGAGAAGCCGTTTGATGTGTACTGCGATGCATTGAAGACTGGTTTGGGTTGTGTGTTGATGCAAGATGGCAGAGTGATTGCTTATGCTTCACGTCAGTTGAGGAAGCATGAAGTCAACTATCCCACGCATGATTTGGAGTTAGCTGCAGTTGTGCATGCATTGAAGATATGAAGACATTATCTGCTGGGAAATGTGTGCCATATCTACACTGATAGGAGTCTCAAGTACATCTTTACTCAACCTGAGCTCAACATGAGGCAAATAAGATGGTTAGAGTTGATCAAGGACTACGACTTGCAAGTGCACTATCACCCCAAAAGCAAACGTAGTTGCGGGGCGCTTTGAGTCGCAAGTCGCATCACCATCTTTGTGAAGCCGTTGTTGGGAGAAAAGTTTAATCTAAGGCATCCAGCAGTTCTACATGATATCCAAGTTCAGTGTTCTCTCGACCAACAGATTATTGAAGGCCAAAAGACCAATCCTGGCATCTATCACCTCAAAGAAAAGATGAAGAAGGAATCAATTCCGTATTTCAGACTGGATGACAATGGTGTACTTTGGTTCGACACTCGTCTTGTCATGCCGAAGGATCGAGAACTCAAGAACAAGATAATGGATAAGGCTCACCTTTCCAAGCTATCCATTCAGCCTGGAAGCAACAAGATGTATCATGATCTGAGACCTCGGTATTGGTGGACCAAGATGAAGAAAAAGATAGCAGCTTATGTGGCTCGATGCGATACCTGCTGTCGTGTCAAGGCCATTCACATGAAGCCGGCAGGTTTACTGAATCCTTTACCAGTCCCTGCTTGGAAATGGGATGATATTAGTATGGATTTCATCATGGGTTTGCCAACTTCACAGAAAGAAAATGATTCAATCTGGGTGATCATTGATCGGTTAACCAAGTCAGCTCACTTCTTACCTGTCAAGACTACCTTCAGACCACCTCACTATGCTGACCTCTACATCTCCGAGATTGTCCGTTTACATGGGGTACCCAAGACAATAGTATCGATCAAGGACCGCAGTTCACTGCTCACTTTTGGAACCGTTTGCATGAAGGTATGGGAACTAAGTTACTACACAGCACTGCTTATCATCCTCAGACTTCAGGTCAGACTGAAAGACTTAATCAAGTTCTTGAAGACATGTTGAGAGCATGTGTGCTATCTGCAAAAGGATCATGGGAATCTTGGCTACCTTTGGCGAGTTCTCCTACAACAACATTATCAAGAGAGTATCAAGATGGCACTTTGTTTGAAGCTTTGTATGGCGTAAAAGTGTAGAACTCCGTTGAATTGGGTCGAAGCGGGAGAAAGGAGATACTACGGTATTGACTTTGTTCCCGAAGCTGAAGAGAAGGTTCGAACTATTCAAGAACATATGAAAGCTGCACAGTCCCGACAAAAGAGTTATGCTGACAATAGAAGAAGACATTTGATGTTTGAAGTAGGTGACTATGTTTACCTAAGAGTTTCACCGATAAAGGGTACGCAAAGGTTTGGAGCCAAGAGAAAGCTTGCACCAAGATATGTGGGTCCATACAAGATTCTCGAGAGGAGAGGTGAAGTTGCTTACAAGTTGTAGTTACCAGAGTCAATGAGTTCGATCTTTCCGATCTTTCACGTCTCCCAGTTGAAGAAGTGTTTTCGTGTACCCGAAGAAAGAGTTGATGAGCAAGAATTGAGGCTAGCATCTGACTTGGTCTATAAAGAGGAGCCTGTGAGAAATGTGGATAGCAAGGAAAGAGTTACTCGGAATCATTTGGTGCGCACCTATAAGGTCGTGTGGAGCTACCATGATGATAGAGATGCATCATGGGAAACTGAGGATTACCTGAAAGAAGTTTATCCCGAATTCCATAAAACCTAGTTAGTAAACCCAAATCTCGGGACGAGATTTCTTTAATGGGATAGGGCTGTAACACCTCAAGTGTTAAGCATGCATTAGGCACCAAATTAATTAACTTGATCATCATTAATCATGGCATAAGCATCATCAAGCATAAACCCTAGTTTGCATTGTCATTTTATGTGCTTTGCATTTAAATTATGCTTGTTTAATTGATTGTTTGATTTAGTTACTTAATTGCCTTGCAAATGACTTTGTCAAAGTTGGATTCACTTGCCCAGCAATTTGAAAAGTTTTAACAAATTTTATTGCAAAAGATTTGGTGGATTTTGGAGTAAAAGAAAATAAATTGGAAAATTTCCTTTTTAAGCCTAAATTCAAAATGAATTTGTAGTTCAAAATTTATTTAGAATTTTGACCTGAGCCTTAAATAAAAGTTGTTCAGTTTTTAATTTTCTACAACTTTTATTTTGGGCACTTTTAATGAAAAGGCTTTTAAATTTGTCAAACAATTGCTTTTTGGTTCAGATTTAATTTTCAAAAAAAAAAAAAATGCCAAAGCGAACGAAGCGGGCCGTTTTAAACCAATCGGCCCGGCCCCTCGCCGCCCCGCCAGCGCCCAAGCGCATCGTGGTCGACCGCCACAGGCCGCGGTCGCCACGCGCCACCGTCGCCTGCTGATGATGGTCCTTAATGCCTATTTTATACCATCAATTATTGCATAAATTAACATGAAAAGAATCATAAAGCATAGTTGTAGGGTTTGATTCTAACGAGTTCCACGAGTTGTGTTGTTCTCGATCATTTTGTAGGTATATCCAATTTTTGCACAGTAAAAGTATCTCAAATGATGAATTGGACTAGATCATTACGACGGGCTCGTCGAGACGATCGAAACGGACATATCATTTGCTATATTCGGAGTCCGGAGTCAAAAGATATCAATTCTACACCGAAACCAACACTAGAAGACTCTAGAAGGCACCAGAAGGCGACGTACCGAAGTTGGGGCCCACCTGCTGGGGGGCCGGCCGGCCCCACCCCCCCGGGGCCGCCCGGGCTCTCCGAGCCCAATCGGGGCCCACTTCGACGGACGGCCTCCTACCGCCTTAGGGTTTGCATTCCCACCGTTTCCGAAGTCGGTTTGGCCCAACAAGCAAACAATGGAAGAATAGTCCCACATCGTCCGTTCAGAAGAGGTGGGAGGCTTTTCTAGGATATAAATAAAGAGGTAGACCCTCCTAGTTTAGGGCACCATATTATGGAGATGTAGAGGCGTCCCTCGAAAGGATAGACTCTCATCTCCAAAGCTCTTGTAAAGTAGAAAATAGGGAGAGAGGAGAGGAGGCAGAGAAGAGGAACCGCTTGACGATCTTCCTCAACTTTGTACCTCTACGGAGACGAATCTTCTTCAAGTTCTTCAGTTGGTAACTCTAAGTTTTCTATTTATTTAAGTTTTGTTCTTACTTTACTTTGTTTACGGGATCTTAACTCGTATTGAGTGCTCTAGTTATTGCGCGTAGTTAGAGTAGTAATCGATAGCGTAGACGTGGTGTCTAGGCTAGAGTTTACCTGAGTTTGCGCCCAATTCTTACGGTTAGTTGTGGTAGCCTTCAGAGGTGACAGCTCTGTTGGTCTTCGTATTCCACCACGTCGGAGTTGGTGTTTCGTAGAGCTTTTGGCAGCCTTACCCAGCTACTTTCTTCCCAGTCTTATTCGAGAGTTGGATAGGTACTGTTGCTCCAAAGTAGACAAGTATCGTGAGTTTGATTCTTAGTTATTTAGATCACCTTAGATAGCCCCTCTCTACCCACCAAAAACATTTATCTTTTCTATCCTTAGACGCTCTTGATTCGTTACTAGGTCACTTCGCGTTCCTCGTGGAAATTCGATACCTTGGAATACTCTTAGGTGAAAGCTACAATATCCGTGCGCTTGGATTTATCTCTTTGATTATTATTCTGTGCGTTAAATATACCAACACCTGCCCGTGCGCGCTCGCGTGGCGGCGAGCTCGGCGGTGGGGCCCACGCCGGCGTACTACCCGGCCACTTCTCGATTTGGAAAACGCCCGCTCCACTTGCTTGCTCTCGCTTCACTCTCTCTCGCCCTCGCCTTCGCCCGCGGCCAGCAGCAGCTCCTCCGCGCCATTGCCGCGGTGAGCTCGCGCCGCCCGCGCCCGTTCCACGCCCGCCACCGTCTTGGCGTTCACGCCATGCGACGCGCACCCGCTCGCCGCCCCGCTCCACCTCGCTGCACCGCTTGGCACCGTCGCTCATCTGGTAAGCGCGAGCGGCCGCCGCCCCGTCGGCGCCATGGCGGGCTCGTCGAACTCGCGGTCAGCGCGTTTTCACCTCTGCTCTCTCACTTTCTCTTTACGCGGCGCCCGTAGCCGCCAAACCCCGAATCGGCCACCGCGAGCTCAATCGAGCCAATGCACGCCTAGCCACCACCGCGCCATGACCTCGCCGGAGTTCTTCCGCCGTGTCGCCATGCACGTGGCCGAGAGAGCTCCAACGCTCCATTCGGCACCCAAACCCTAGGGCTAGCTTCACCTTGCGGTCGCGCGCGCGATGCGCTCCTCTCACGGGGCCGGCCGGTGCGCGGAGACGACCACCGTGCATCCACGCCGAGCCGCCTTGCCGCCATCACCACCGCCGCCCGTAGCTAGGGTTCACCCTAGCCCGCGCCAAGCACGTCACCATGTGCGCCTCGTCGCGAGGAGCACGCCCGGTGTCACCGGTTCTTGGCCGGTGAGCTCACCACCGGCGAGCTAAGCGCCGCCGGACCACCCCCCGCCTCGGCCCCGGCCAGTGGGGCCGTGGACCGCGGGGTCCCGCGTGTCAGTGGCTCACGGTCCACTGGACCAGGTCCACGCACCATTAGGGTTTCGGTTTAAAAGTTAAAATGAATTTCCAGATTTGTTTTAAATGCTTTTAAATTCATAAGTGGCGCAAATGGAGTCCAAATTTGATGAAACTTATTTTTCTAGGTTTCTTATGAATAGATCTATCTAGAAAAAATATGATATGTCATTTTTGTGGTACTTTTCTGTATAGATTTATTTAAATGCTATAAATGTTGAAATCTGGTTAAATGTATGATAAATTGTATATTGCTCAAAAAAATGTGAATCTTATTTTGTTAGACTTGTTATGTGATGTAGTTTCTAGAAAAAATATGTATCATGCAGTTCCTGTGTAAAAATATTGGAATATGATTTAAATTTAATTCTGGGCTGATTTTTGAATGATTTTTAAAAAATAAATTATAGGGAGTTATGACCTGGCAGTTTTTGGTGACTGCTCTTGTGCTAAGAAGTTCTAGTTAAAAATATGAAATCTGTTGTTTAACACTTTTCACAGTACAAAGTTGTTAAATGTGCATTTTTATCTTGTTGCTTTATCTTTTTGTGTAGGCTATTGTACTTGATGAAATGTAATGAAAATTTTATCATGGCTCTGTGTTAGCATAATGTAGCTCTTGTAATTTTTGTAGAATTTTTCTGGACTGTTTAGATAGAGGTCCCAGTTTAAGCCTATTATTTTACATGAAATGATAAGGCTTTGATTTAATTGCTTTAGTAGGTTCTATATTTACTTTTGAAGCACTTTTAGTTATGTTGGTTTGCTGGTCCTGTTATGCAGCACCCTAACTGAAGTGTGATGTTTATCCATGATTAGTGTACTTCTCCTTTATTCATGTGTTGTGACTATGTGTGTGTATGCCTATGCACACCTCTCTTCTTTATACACTTCTCTAAGTGTTTAGAGAAGAGATATGCACATACTCAGTAAAAGTGAGTAGTGTATACTAGAGAGGAGATATGCACCTACTACGTCAAATAACTTGTTAATCATCTTTATTCATAAGCATCGCACCTATGCATTCTTTATGTTTATACCGTGCATCGCATCATACAAAAAGTTCGCGGGGAGGACCCCCAACTTTCGGAGATCGAGGAGAACCCTCGGGAGGAGTTCCAACAAGAGGTTCCAGTAGGAGGGGACGAGGAAGACCTGCCCGAGTGTCCGAATCACCGCACAAGAATCGACTTTGAACAAGGCAAGCACCGGAGCATCTACTTACCTATGCTTTCTAACAGTCTAATTATGCTTTATGATTGTTGCATTAAGTATAGGAGTTGTGTGCAACCGTTGATGCATTATATCCTTGCTTTACCCTTGAATTATCCCACCTTGATTTACCCTGCTAGTCTAGGGCGAGTAACATGCTTAGCTTGCTTATACGGTAGAAGCCGGGGTGATTTCCCATCATCCGCGAGTATAGGTGGTTACTTATGATTGATGGAAAGCTTATGTTGATATCATCTGGTTGATGGTTATGGTTGAGATAATTTAGAGACCGGACGGAGTCTTGTGGGGTTGTTGGACCATAGTGATTCCGTCTGTGTCGATTAAGAACCGTACCGTTGATGTACCGCAAGTCATGTTGAACGCATGCCTCACATTTAGCTGGCCGGATAAACACTTCCGACCGCGAAGCCTAACACTATCTAGGCCGGTTCTCGACTCGTTCGCACCGTATTGGAGATGGATGGGGGACCACAGGGGCGCGAAGTGTAAGTCCGAGGTCCAGCAAGGCTGGCTAAGGCAGTCGGGCGGTCCCTGGGTACGGTGGTTCCACTCGAGTCCGCGTTGTTTTCCCGGATATGTGCCACGGTGACCTGTAGCTCACTTTAGCGGGTGAGTGTGGTTTGTGTGAGGAATACCCCCTGAGCTCAGTAGTAATCAATTCGAATCGCCATCGTTCCTAGATAGTGAACACTTGACTTGAGCTGCACCATCGTAGTAATGATTATGGAATGTGGGTAATGATGATGATGATGAGTTAAGCTAAATGATTATGGTTACTACTTGCTTGCTTAATCATGACTAATATACTATAATGATGCATAGTATAGGTCCTCACCTAGCATAAATAGGAATGGTTAAGCTGAGCTATCACTTTAAATGTTACTGCCGCTTTTATGCAAAAAGTGTCAAGCTATCCCCCGATAAAGCCTGTCATACTCCTTGGAGTCTTTTATTTTAAGTCCGTCGGGTAAGTCTAGCTGAGTACCTTCTCGTACTCAGGGTTTTTCCCGCTTGTTGTTTGTACAGATGGCCATACCTACCACGGGTATTGTGAGACCTGCTTATATCCAGTGGATTAAAGTACCAAGGGCATGGTCGTTCTTAATATTCTCCCCACTTGCTTTTGTGGATTTGGCTATCGAGCTGGCACTGTATTAAACTTAAGTATATGTGTGGGTTGAACTTTCAAAACTATTTTGCTTTCGCTACTCTGATTTGAAGGACTTGGTTTGTAATAACTTTATTTCCGCACTCTGATGTTAACGAACTATTTGTGAAATGTTGTAACGTGCGAATGGTGACGCTAAACTTATACGATCTTGGTTGATGATGTTTGGTTTGAAATCCTTCGAGATTTCCGGACTACCGGGTTTATAACGGCTTAAGTGTGACAATTGCTTGTTTAGCGGGTGATTTTTTACTTATGCTTTTATAAATTGGTCGGTTCTGTTACACCTATACCTTGGCCTATAACAAGGTAAAAACCCATCGGCTTCTAGGTAGAAATTGCCATCTTCATTTCTGACTTGTAAAGACTATAATTATAATGTATGAAAATATATGGAGCATTTCCTATTATTTTTTTAAATAACTTCCTGTTGCAAAGCATGATATGTTTGCTAGTAGAATATAAATTGTTGTGACGTGTATTGAAAGAGAATTTAATTTATCAACCAATTTTATAAAAGATGATGATGTGATAATCCTGAAAACAAGGTAATAAAAATCCACCTCTAAGATTGGTCTAATTTGAAACCAAGGGAGTAGATTTTTTTTCCATAAATAATATCAATTAGCCCAGAGAATCCGCGATTTCGATATCAAAACCGTGGGAAGGTCTTCTTTGTCTGTTGTCTCCCGGTCCCGGTCCACCCTTTTCACCTTGCCTAGTCTGCCTTTTCACCTTGCCTAGATTCGAGGAAAAATCGTTCCACACCCGCACCGGCGGTAAATTTTACCGACGGGTATTCCATACAAACACCGTTACATAGAAATATCATTTTTTAATAAAATATATGAAAAATTTAGGTTTTCTTCCATCCAATATGTATATACTAAGTAGTGCTCCATAGACTTGGGATAAATAATTAGGTTATGTGGGCTAAATTGATTATGATAGTTAGTTAATTGTTATGGGTATTTTTTTACCATTTTACACCTTGGGTAGTATACATCCATACCAGACGCTAGTCTGGGTAGAGGATTTCTTCCTCCCCCATACCCGCGTCTTAATCGGGTAAAACCCGTCGGGTACTCGGGTTTCGGGTACCCATTGCCATCTTGTCTTCCTCCCCTAGCACAGGTCGCCAGACGGAATCACGAAAGACGCGTGCTTCCATTCCTAGCCCAACCGAAGCCCGAGGAGCGAAGCACGCCACCGCCCTCGAAGGATCATCTTCTCTACCACTCGTCCTCGCGGCCTTGTTCCTCCTCATCTACACGGAACTGCGGCGGAGTGGAGATCCGTGCCGACATACTCCGACTTCTTCGCTCGCTGGTAAGGAAGTCCCAACCTTGCTTTGCTTGGACGGATTGTTCGGAGAACGAGCCGTGGGCTGTGCAGGAGAAAGAGCGTATTTCTTTTTGCTGCGTATTTCTTTTTGCTATATGGCTCTGCGTAATCGGATCCGGATCTTTCTTGTTGGATGCTTCGATCTTCCTTCCCATCAGTTTGTTGTGAAGTGATTCCGTCGCAGCAGGTGAAGGACGTGTGGATTGGAGTTTAATTGGTTGTGAAACTCGTGTTATCTTATACTAGCTTTGACTACCCGTGGAAGGCCATCTATTCTTAGGCTGTGCAGTTGGTCCAAATTGAGGTCAACGGACGGCAGGATAGGCAAGCTGGCCGAAGCTTTGCTATTGCTGGCTTGGCTGCCATGTGAGTGGTGGTTGTGGAAACTGGAAACATGGATGGAACCATGCTTAAATGATTAATCGAATTAATTATAGCATGACAGAATGGTATTAATAAAGCTTAGCGAAACTTCCCTAGCTTGGAGGCTGTGGGAAGAACCAACCGCTATCTCGTTAGAGATCAATTAGTTCATCGAGGAACTAAACTCTAACGAGGCCAGAGGTTGGTACTGGAGGTCGGACGGGGATCAAACACCGTTGTTGTTATTTCTAGTTTTCTAGCATAGTTGCTTCAAGAATTTAAACTTGTTCCGGGTAAGTTGTTATGCAAATCTTTAGCCTTGCTAGATTCCTTTGAATTTCATGAACCCAGCAAAATGGACTGTTGGTTCTCAATTTTTATTGGATACTTAGGGATTTCCCTGGTAGCTTAAATATCAGTACATGAATAGGCCATAGTTATTTGATTTTATTATTAGAAAAAACGGTATAATTACCTGAAGGTTGAGATATTCTTATCCTTCAGCCTTCACCGCCCTTATTTTTGCCCCTTTCCAGTCATGTGACATTTTCTACATTTAAATTAGTGCCTGTTGCATATATGCTCATTTATTTCACAGTGGAATGCAAGGATGTAACTGCACTTTAGAAAACTCCGATGATGCCTTGAGTTTGTCATCTCCTTTTTTATTGGTGCTGTACTAAGTAAATGCAACAGTAATTTTACTTAAAACCTTTGTTGTTTGTGAAAGAAGCAGATTCATGCTACTATTTCCTCAATTCCAATCATTACCTACTCCCTCCGTTCTTTCCAAATTATAAGACGTTTTGGCTTTTCTAGATTCATAGTTTTTGCTATGTGCTTAGATATACACCATGTCTAGATGCATAGCAAAAGCATTGTATTTAGAAAAGCCAAAACGTCTTATAATTTGGAACGGAGGGAGTACATAAGAAAGTCATGTTGATTCAAATTATGCCGAGGTATTGATGTATTGTTACCCAATGCGCTGACCGCTGAGGTAGTAAGTAGTATGAACCTCGTTGGTTAATACCTTTCATTTTGTTTCTTCACTCCAGCAATTCAGCAATTGGCTATGATGCACTTCTAGCTATTTGAGGTATTAATTTAGTTGACTGGTTGATTTAGCTATTAACCTTAATATGTGTAATTTATTACTACTGCATTTTCTTGTTCCCTTGGAAGTAGTGAATAGAGACATGATTCAGCTGGGATCTTTCTCTACGAGAATCAGTTAGTCAGCTGCAGCATATACAGTCCAGGGTTTTCAGCAACAAACTTACTCACCAAATGATGATTTTCCCATTTCCAATTTGTTCTCTCTAGTCTTCAGGGACCCTGTTACTGCAGAAATATTACTTCTTTTTTCTGTGTTCCTTGTCACCTTACTTTTTGCCATGCCTTGTAGTATGCATTATATATGCCCTTTGTAGTAGTAGTTCATTATGTTGCGAGTCTCTGAGTTCTGATGGCCTTCAATCAACACTTGAAATGCAGCCTACGATTGATGGCCTCACCTTCACCGACCGAGTTAAGTAAGGAAGCAGCCCGTCAGTCTCTGATCGCAATCTCCCAGTCCATTCCGGAGACACCTTCACCCCAGACGGTGAAGACACCGATCTCCAGTGCAGAAAACGGGAAGCTGGGCGATGGGGCAGACAAGTTCAGATCAAAGCTGATGTCCATCACAGACCTGTCTTCCGATGCCCAACCTGCGCAGTGCCCTCCCAAGGACGTCGCTGCTTAATCGTGTGATTCTCTGCTCGGCTTTCGGACATAATGTATCAGTGCTTGCTGATGCTCTGGACATTTAGCTGTCGTGCATTAAACTGAACGTCCTTATGTTACTACTGGTCGTTTTTCTTGTTAAATATTCAGGGAAACAGGTGGAATATATATTATACACGGATAAGGAACAAGTTAATCTGAACATGCTGTATGCGCTCATGCTCGGTAGAGGTGCAAAGGGGTAACCTTTAGGTGCACCTCTAAACCTCATTAGTTTAAATATTTATACTACTTTTCAAAAAATTTAGAGAAGTAGTATAAATACTTGAACTAAAGAGGTTTAGAGATGCATCTAACACTCACCAATTTGCACCGCTGATGCTCGGAAAACCTCTTGTTCCCGTGAAGTTTCTGATAGACCTTGTGTTCCATTTGCTAAAAAATTATGCTCCCGTCGGAGCTACTGAGCCTATTGATGCCATGAGCTCATCAGAGAAATTCGGATGGAAGCTGCGTGACCGATTTATTACAATGGTAGTATATGCAACTGAACCTAGTATAAATGTTACTGTACAAAACTCGATGGAACAGGTCCAAACCGCGGACCAAACGGGCGAGCTACTGGGCAAGACGCGCGTCTCTCGTCAGTTTTGGCCCCTAGTGTTCTGCGTCCTGCCGAGCGCGAACCAGGACCATGCCGAAGCCGAACCCCGCCCACATCACCCCAGCGGGGGTGGAGACTACGAAGGTGGCGCTGGCCGCGGCAAGTGACTCGCCCTCGTCTGAGGTGAAGGCGGGCCATCGGCATAAGCAGCTGAGGATCACCGTCATCCATCCCCAGTTCCCCACCTCAGAATCGGTAACGTCCCTCTCTCACACTCCTCGCTGTTGTGCATTTTCGCTCGGCTCCATCTGACGGGCGGGACTTGCCGTCAACGATCGCCCGTATATGACTCGAGTCATCTAGGTTCTAATTACTTTGCGTTTGAGGGGATCGCACCAAAAGGGCCCGAAATTAGGGCGAATTGTTATTGCTATATATGTTGCAGCGTGATTGCACAGAGGCAACACGTCATCTACCTATTTTTGGATTGATAAACTGAAAGACTGAAGTTTAACTTTACATATCATTTTACCTTCTGGAAGAAATCGGTTTACTTACATGAACCAGGATTTGTAAATGGACACTGATATCGCTCTGATTGTGACTGAATGGGATTCCAAGGGATGAAATGCACACGTGATATTCGGCACTGTTCTATTCCTGATGGCTGTCTGTGCAGATACATTGATTCAGTGTGTGCTTGCAAATGCAAATTAACATTCATATAACTTGTGAATTTTATCTGCTTGGATCTCGAGTCTAGAGATAGTGGAAATGTGGAATTTATCCACAATGTAGTGCTTTCCTTCCTTAGGAAGAACTAAGTCTCGTTTTGTGTAATTCGAGCACATAGGGGTTTGCATACATAACTTCTGCACCGAGACAGGGATTAAATGAGAATGTAGAGTTGAATCATGTTGTGGGATCTACCGATCCCCTGACATGTAAAATATGCTCCTTTTGTTGTTATTTCTTTTAAAAAGAATTGAATTGCAGACTGGCGATTACACTGACCAAATTCTGGAACTTTGCAATGATATGGTTTTAGTGCACTAATTTTGAAGATTCATCATGTCCAGCACTAGGAATATTTTCAATATGTCCAGTGCGAATAATTCTTCAAATTAAACTTAGTGTGATTGAAATGAAGGGCAACTTCCTTCTTGCAGATGGTGCAGAGAGACTGGTAGTTGATGTGGCATGACAGATCAGTAGCTCACTGCCCATAGACATAATGCTCATGTTTTCACACCTCACCATGACAAAACTTGGTGCGTTTAGACTGTGTCTGGTAAGGCTCTAAATGCTAGCAACTGCTTTTATTACAATTACTCTGACGTTACATTATCCTGCAATCCAATGTGCTATACAGAACTACAACCACCCTTCAAATACGTTTGCAAGTACTCCGTAGTAATCTTGACTGTTACATAGATTTTAGTGTCTTAAAATACTTTCCTAATTCGAAATGCAAATATCTGTATGGAGATCTCTAAATCATTCCACACATACACTACTGTCCTTTCAACTTCTAGTGACAATGGTCAAGTAGCCTTGATTGTACATGTTGAGCTTGATGTTTTATTCTCCTACTTGGGGGTTCTTAGCAGATAAGTTCTCTGCTTTGTGTTATGTATAAATTTCGGTCTTTGTTCTATCAATTTTTCTCTTCATGCACTGGTATGGTATTAGCTGTTGCTGTGAAGGTTAGTCTCCATTCAATTTCTTTTGCAGATCCATTTGCACAGAAATTTTTCAGATCCTCTGGCAATCTATTTTTCAGATTGTTAGACAGTTTCAGGTAACTGATGCACAACAGCATAAGCGTTATGCAACTACGAGTCTGTTATTGTCATTTTTCTCTTATCTCTAGCAAACTATGATGAAGTAATTCTTAACTGTTCTTGGCCTCCTATCTTTTCTAATTGTCTCTGTGTCTTGTACATTCCAAAGATATAGTATTTGACATTTGTTTAGTTTCTCACTGAATTCAACTGTGCTGCTTCAACTGCATACCTTATAATTGTAGGATTATCACTTTGGATTATTCCTTCAGAAGCTATGGCAGCAAAGAAGGCTGTAATTGCATATAATAGTGGTGGTTCTGTTGAGACAGTTACAAACAAATTGGCAGGATTCTATGGGAACCTTCCCTTATTGCATTCTCAAAAGCATTATCTGCATTGGTAAATGGTCATGATCTCTATGGGAACCTTAACTTATTGCATTCTCAAAAGCATTATCTGCATTGGTAAATGGTCATGATCTAGCTGTTAGGATGGGTAAATAAGCGCTGAACCATGTGGTGCAGAAATTCTCCACTAGGATATTTTTGTGATCTATTTGGTTGCTACATTCTTAACGTCAGATTGAATAACATAGAAGTAGATATTGACAGCATTATATGGGGGACATTTCCAGGCGACAGTGCATTTGCAATGTTGTTCTTCTACTTGCTTCTGACTTCTCCATGCTTTTTTGCAAGGTGTGCGTCCTGCACACAGACGAACCACAACAACTTGGGCTGAATAGGGTGTGCTTACATGAGGAGCATCTGACTTCTCCATACTTTGTGATATAACCTCACCTGGAACTTG
Organism: Chrysopogon serrulatus; assembly: GCA_015844335.1. Taxonomy (NCBI): domain Eukaryota; kingdom Viridiplantae; phylum Streptophyta; class Magnoliopsida; order Poales; family Poaceae; genus Chrysopogon; species Chrysopogon serrulatus. The sequence continues at coordinate 73,873 of JADLZL010006985.1, read as the reverse complement.
GGCCCTGACAAATCTGGATTAACATTTTCATTTGTTGGTTCCTTATGTTTATATGTTCTTCTAAATTCTTCAGTCTTGACATTTTACTCATTCTAATGGCATGACACATCTGGACATATGGATTCTCTTGTGTTGGATAAATTGACACCTCCCCTCTTTATCGAGGATCAAATTTCAACTGTGCATACAGTTGAGCCAATTCATTGCGTGTCTGGTGCATTGCATGTTCTGCACTTCTGCACATACGTGGTTGATAAGGGCTGGGCAAGTGCTGCAAATTCTGTTGCCATACACCATATCTTTGAGTAAAGGATAGCTTGTACTTTTGTAATAAAAAACACGGCATTGTGCAGAGAATAGGCTTGATGGTCTTTCACTCTATCATCTTTAGCGTAACCGGTCCAAATTTCAGGCAATTAATTTACTTTGACATGGCCACTTTTGCAAATGGCTTATCTATCACGCAGCTATTGATCCATCAACAGCACTTCTTATTTGTTTTGAATAACCCTTTATGTTTCGGGAAAAATATAACAAAGGTTTTTTTTTCACTCAAACAGGTGTTTGAGCAAATTGTACTAATCTGTCATAACATGTCACTTTACCTTGGCTGCACAAATGTCTGTTGACAGCAGCTTACAAAGCTCTACAATCTTCATATTTTTTTTTTCGCGACCGTGCTCACGCACGTACAATCTTCATGTTCATAATAATAATAGGCAATTTTCTCAGCTCATTGAGTGGATCAAACTAGAAAAAAAAAAAATGGTTGATGCACTGGTAAGTAATCAATGAAACTATCTCTGTATGTAGTTGCACAGGAGCCTATGATATTGCAGTTAATGAGCAGTGAGCACAAAGTGTAATACTTAGGGATAGAACTTTCATTCACTAGGGTCCATCCTCAAAGCTTCCTCTTTAATTTCTTGGCCCACTGCAGAATCACTCCCAGAATAGTGGATTTGGTCTCCTGGGTCGAGTTTCCTGAAGCTAAGCATCTTTGCTGCCAGTACCACAAATAGATCTGCTGGCTTTTGGCCGTCAACAGGGGCAGGAGGCTGTTTTGATGGTACATTTGTTTGATCTCTAGTCTCAAAGCAAAAGGTCAATGTTCTGTGCTGCAAAAGGTGCACCGAGCTTTCTTTACTTCATTATCGATGTCCTAGTTCTCTGAAGGGCCCATATCTCTACACATTTGTAATTTTTCAGTCCATCGTGCTCCAGTCCAGCCATAGCCCTGGGCTAGACCATTATCTTTTTAGGGAACCCTAACCATTATTCTATATGCTTGCCTTGGACTTGAGAAAATATATTGCTATTGCAGACTTTTAGCCCCTACTCCCATGTTGCTCTATTCTAAATTAATATATGGTTATCTTAATCCAGGGACAAGGAGACTAACAGAAGTCCAAGATTCCTTTCTCATGGATGGATGGTCCCAATTGAGTTGGACGTTTTTGGTGGGAAGCGGACAAACCAAAGCAGGTTCCCATTTGACACCTAAACTTTCTTATACAAAGTTAGTTTTTTTTTTAAAGAAAAAAACAATTTGCAAGACCTTTTCCAACATAACACTTGCATATAAATTTGCATCCTGCTAATTCAAAAATTCTCTAGTCACCTGGATTGTGCCCATATTTTGAAGCACATGAAAGTCTATTCCTTGCCATGGGATCAAGCAAGAGATTGCTTAGATTACTAGCTCACTATTGATTGGTTGGCTTGAGCTTTGTTTCGATCGTGAGTTAGTGGGTGATTTGATCCATTCATCGCTTGCTCTGAGCATTCGAGAGCTAGGTTGTCAAGGCATAAAATTTGATTGATATTGATAGAGGTTGTTCTGTACTTTCAGATTTTAGTATGTGTTTCGGTGGGTCCCAATCAGTCAGCCCGGTCAACTAATCTGACCCAGTACTGCATCGTGGGTCCCAGCTAAGTTAACTTGCTAGGATCCCACTTATCAAGAACTTTTAACTACTGACTTGTTACTTGCTGACAGTTTGTTTTCTCTTGGTTTGAGAGGTGTCGTACTGTCTAGACTTTTTCTTGCATGTGATAGTGAGAGAGCAGTGCAATGGAAGAACTAGGCAGCTCTATGCTAACTTATATCTGTTTAGAATTGCTCCTTTCCACCCTTTTCAACTCCGCTCCTAACTTGATTAACTAAACAATGATAGCTCTACAAACTCCGCTCTAGAAAAAAGCGGAGTTAAGGACCAATTCCAGATGTTTTATAGAGCATCTAAAGGAATACTCTAAAAATTTAAGTTTTTATGGAGTTGCTCTAGTAAAGTTGGTATTAGAGCAGCCTCATACAGACCTTTATTTTTCTTGCTTTAAAAAAAGACAAAACTGGGTCCTAGTTCATTCTCATGCACCATACAGCTCCTTGCTCAAACCAGAGCACTGGGCTGAATGAACAATTGGTATCTCCTAAACAAAGTTGGCTGTTTGATGATATTTGCATCCGTATTTTCCAAGGATTGAGAGATTTAAAACTTGTTTTGATGGCGCATGAGAATCCTGCTTGGGCAAGCAACGCCATTAGACATCCAATTTCGGATGCTTTGGGCTAGGATCAGCTGCATGTCCCCATCCCCACCCTATAGAAAGAAAGGGATGAAGCGGGTCCATTGTTCCAGGGGCAGATTAAATTACATGATATTTAACTGAAATTGTTCTCTTCGCTAATATGCTATGTTCTTGGAAGGCAAAAGGCAAGAGATTGTAGAAAAAAAACAGTTATATATATACGCAGAAACTTATGCTCGCATAGAATATCTCCAAAATGCATCTCTTTCCTCGTTGGTTGGTTTTATCCTATTCTACAGCTCCTTTCGGTATTGAAATGGGCAACCCACCACCCAGACCCAGGCACCCACCCATCCTTTAATTTTACTGATGATTTTTTTACATGAGTTCTAATGTTTAACATGCTGTGTCGTCAAAACATTACAGGACTTCTTTTGTCTGTCTTGGCACAGGTGAAGTGTCTGATTTTTTTTTTCTAATCAACTTTTCGATCTCATACATTTGTCTGTTGCCTGCTGAGATTTCAGAGTGGGACGGGGGACAAGTACATGGCAGAAAACAACGGGAACGCAGTTCGGCACACTGCGTCCATCACAGTACTGTGAATTTTGACTTGCCAGGTGCCCTCTCAGATATCAGAATCCAATGCCGCCTGACCCGCCTCCCCTCGCTATCTTTCGGCCCCCCCTGCTACACTCACGTGAAACACTCTGTGGAACTCTTCTGTTCCTCCATTTGCCCATGTTTTATCCTTGTGCTCGGTCCCGCCGTTGCGCAGAGTTTGAAAAGTGAATACAAATCTTCTCAAAGTCTGAAATCTGCCAGCATATACAGCTATAGAGTTCCACACCAAAATCTCATCAAAGTCTATGGAAAAGTACACCAAAATCTATAATCAAACTTATTTATAACATTGAAAAAAGGCTATGGAAAAGTACACCAAAATCTATAATGTCAAATTATTTTTATTAAACTCACTGTAAAATATGTCTTGATGGTTCATTTATTTGGTACTGTAGACGTTGATGCATTTTTTTCGAAAACTTTATATAAATTTAAAGACTTTGATTTTAAGATAAAAAATAAAAGTGATCAATAATTTAAAACAGACAAGAGAGTAGTAAATAGCAACAAATACCAATTGAATCTTAAACCTACCTTATTATCCGTTCAGGTTTCTTTTTTTCCCTTTTTTGTATGGATAAACCATTATTTACTGCGGTCTTATTGAGAGGAAGATGCATCTTCAAATGAGCGAGACCATCTCTTAAGTCCATTACTTGTCTTTTTGTCTTTTGTACTATTTAATTTAATATAATAAAAAAATTGAGCCAGTTCTAAGCGAGACTATCAGAGGCGCCCTAAAAAATTGTATCCAAGTCAGAGTGCATAGCATTTTCTTGGCCCACTAGGCAGCCGGCCAGCCATTTCGAGCTCCCTAGGCTCTAGCTGGCCCGCCAAAGCCATCAAATTTGCCGCGCCACCGCGAGGATTTACGCAAATGCCCCTGGGTGGAGTCCCATCCGCCGTAATTAAGCCCAAGTTCGGGTGGCAGACTGGAAGGCCAAACGTTGACTCCTCTCCACTCCCCATCCCTCCACGTCAACACCCCGCCGCCACGTCACTGCCCCCCCTTCCCTGCTCTGCGGCGTGAGGAGGGGCGGGTGCGGACAAAACGGCCACCCACCACCATACCAGCTCCACCTGGCACGGTGCGCTCCAGCCCCTCACTTCTGCATCTATTCACATCGCAGTCCTCCGGGTCTCAGCTCGTGTCTTGAGAAAATTTGCGTGGGAGACCTTGACGAAGACTGATTTTGTCAAACGGGGCCCCGCAGCTACTGCAACTGCTGTCTACTAGTCAGAGCGGGCGCACGGCGCACTCACGCACGCCGCCCTCCTCTTCTCCTCGGCAGTGCGGCGCACTGGTAAAAAAACAAGGGAAGCACTCGGAGTAGCTTGGCGAGTGCTCCACATCGCTTGCTTTCCACCGCCGGGGACGGAGCAGGAGCCGGAGCCGGAGCGGGAGCGTCGGATGCCATGGGCAGCGGCGCGTCGCGGCTGCTCACCGCGTGCGCGTGCTCGCGGCCGGCGCCGGCGCCCGCGGACGACGGGCCGTGCCTGGACGACGCGCTCGGCCACTCCTTCTGCTACGCCGCCGCCGCCGCGGGCCACTCGTCCTCCTTCCGCCACGCGATCTCCGGCGCCGCGCTCTCCGCCAACTCCTCCGTGCCCGTGCCGATCTACCACTCCTCCGGCGCCGGCGACATGCCGCCGCAGTACTCCTCCGCGTTCCACACGTCCTCGTCCTTCTCCTCCGCGCCGCTGCAGCTCTCCAACCTCTCCTCGGGCCCGCTCTTCCTCTCCGGGCCCATCGACCGCGGCGCCCAGCTCTCCGGCCCGCTCGACCAGGCCGTGCCCTTCTCCGGCCCGCTCCCCGCCAAGACCACCAAGCCCGCTCCCTCGTCGTCGTCGCGGGGGTTCTCGAGGAGGTTCCGGAAACCCTCCTTCGGCAGCCTGCGCCGGAGCGTCTCGGAGAAGAACCGCCCATGCGTCGTGCCGCTCCGCCGGGAGGACGGCGTGCAGTGGGCGCACGGCCGCGCCGGGGAGGACAGGGTTCACGTGGTCGTCTCCGAGGACCAGCGTTGGCTTTTCGTCGGCATCTATGACGGCTTCAACGGCCCCGAGGCCCCGGACTTCCTGGTCGCTAATCTCTACCGCTTCCTACTGCGCGAGCTCCGTGGGATCTTCTACGAAGAGGCCGACCCGGACTCCAAGCGACTGTGGCAGTTCCTGGCGGATGGCGACGACGAGGACAGCGAACTCGACTTCTCGGGCTCCGGCCGGTTCGCGCTATCGCTTGCCAGGCTCAAGGAGCAGCGGAATCCCTTGTGGGCCCAAGCGGCCGCCGCCGGCGATGGTCAAAGCGGCAGGGAGTGGGGAGCGAAGAGGTTGACGGCCGCGCCGGCGGTGAGGGACCACAGGGCGGTACTGAGCGCACTGGCCCGAGCGCTAGCTGCGACAGAGTCGGCGTACCTGGACATGACCAGCCAATCAATGGGATCCCACCCAGAGCTGGCGGTGACCGGAGCTTGCCTGCTCGTGGCCCTGCTGAGGGACGACGACGTGTATGTAATGAACCTTGGGGATAGCCGTGCCATTGTGGCGCAACGACGGGATGACGAGGATTGCTTGATTGGAAGCATGCGGGTGGAGGACATTGGTATGGGCTTGGAGGCGGAGACAAGGATCCCTGGGTATTCTGCAATTGGGCTTGAGGCATTGCAGCTGTCGACTGATCATAGCACGAGCATTGAAGAGGTAACCTTTTTGCTGACATAGCTCAATTGATGCATAATGCTAATGCTTTTGAGCATCTGCTGAATTCACTGCACTTGCATCCTATATAAATATTCAAACCCATTTGTTTTTTTGTTATCCTGGTCGCACATGCCCTCTGGTACAGCAATACCTATGCCATTATGTGTGAACTTTGTAGTGGCTTCTGTTAATACATGTGCAGTATGTGCATTCTCCTGCTCAACAGCATGGCTTTATAGTCGGCAGACCATTGTTCTTTTGGAATTGTAAATTTATATATCGGATGATAGTATGGGTGGATGGGAAGCATCATAGGTCCTATGAATTATTTCTGCATATGAGTTCATGTTCTTTCATGTTGACGTGCAGGAAGTGCAGAGGATCAGACGCGAACATCCGGATGATGATCAGTGTATTGTTAATGATAGAGTAAAGGGTCGTCTAAAAGTTACCCGTGCATTTGGTGCTGGGTATCTCAAACAGGTAATGAGATTGTAGGTTGATTGCTATGATAGGTCCAGGCAGGGGGAAACAAGTAGATTTTAACGAGAAGTCTGTATGTTTCACAGGCAAAGTTGAATGATGGATTGCTAGAGATGTTTCGTAATGAGTATATAGGTGACACACCATATGTATCATGCACACCTTCTCTTTGCCATCATAAGCTCTCCGCCAGGGATCAATTTCTTGTTCTTTCGTCTGATGGCTTATATCAGTACCTAAGCAATGAGGAGGTAGTTCTACATGTTGAGAATTTTATGGAGCGGTTTCCAGAAGGTGACCCTGCACAGAGTTTAATTGAGGAGCTACTCTCCCGTGCTGCAAAGAAAGCTGGTAAGCTTATTGTGTGTTCTTCTTCCATGCTGAATGCAAATGTGCTCAATTCTTTATTGTTTTGGATGTTGACCATTCATTATACCCTTAGCATTACGGTTCACATACTTGTGTGCACTGTGCAAACATTTATGTGCTTGCACATGTTGATGTTGGGGCGTTGGGTGGCTCACTATGCTACTTTCTGGAATAAAAAAAATATATATTTATATCCATAAAAAATGAGAAGTAACCCAACATGGCAGGGGTTAAAGTCTGCTGCCAACACCTGGTATGTTGTCAGTTCCTAATTTGTGAGAATCCTTTGCCAAAGTTTACTAACCACACTTGATTGCACATTGTCTTGTTACACTATTCAGATTCTGTTTGAAGTTCCTATTTGATAAAATGATACCTTTTATTCTTTTATATTATTCCTTTTATCAATTGATAGAGGACATTTTGTCTAGTTTCAGTCTTTGATCGACACGGATAGTGTTTCACATAGTTTTGGTGGTTACAAAGCTTTTACAGCACACTCTACAGGACTACAATGACTGCCTGAGGTTCTGTTTTCTAGATAAGTTTGTGCTAGTTTTGAACTTTTGATTGGAATTTAATAATTTACTGAGCTACCAACTAAAGTTCATAACTTATGGGGTCTGAGTTTCACTTGTCCGTGAATCATTTCGATGGCATGAAGTATCTGTGCCAAAAGACAAGCTTTGCATTATTTTGGATTGCCAGAGCTAAAGTTCCCAGTTCTAATTTTTCCCTAGGTCCTAGGATCATATCATGCAAATTGATTCAGAGCAACACTTCATATAAAATTTCAGCACACAGATGTTCAATTCAAATGACAAGCTTAATGAACTTATGTGTTTTGGGTGTAATGAATGCTAAGCTCCATGTAATCATTTTTGCTCTACGATAGGAAAGTTTTCAATGATAGCTTCTATTAGAACTTCCCTTGCTGTTACAATGTGTATACATTGCAGCAAACAGCTGCATAGGTTGATAGGTGGGATGTCACATCTAGTGCCTAGGTGTCACCTTGGCGATTAATTTGCCCAATATTTGACCACTGTATGGTTGAAGCTTTTACTGTATAGCTATAATGCCTGTTGTTGACAAATTTGGTTGTTTGCCACACGACTATCACAGCCGAAACATCTTTGTACTTGATTACTCTACATCACTGTTATCTGTTCCTACAAAAATAATATCATCCTGCTTCAATCTCTAGATCAATTACAGATTCTTCAAGAATTATCTTCCATGAGCAATATGCCAGTACTAACCTGGAGTTTGCCTTTTCAGGCATGGACTTTTATGAGCTATTAGATATACCTCAAGGGGACCGCAGGAAATACCATGATGATGTCACCATTATGGTTATTTCTCTTGAAGGGAGAATATGGAAATCCTCTGGAACATATGTGTGATGTTCTGCTGATATACTGTCCATGTCAGCATTTATTCCGATGCAATATTCAGCTGAAATGAACATCAGCCGGTCAGCACTCCCAGGCAATTGCATATATGCTCACCAAGAGGGTAAAGTCTGGCATGCCATACAGATATGTAGTCCATACACTTGTAGAAGTGGAGTTCTACGGTTGGAGATTATCGCTGATCCTCACATCAGCTTTGGCACAGCTCATGCTCATGGGTTAACTCCGGCAGATTAAGTTGCAGAGAAATGACAGCCTGGTAGGGAGGAATTCCTTGGAAAAGAAGAGCCAATTTTGCTCTGTTTGCCACCACAGCTTTGTTTGGTTACATACTCACTGCTGACATTTTTTTTCCGCCTCACACTGAGCTGTCATAGAGTTGGGTGCTTTTTTATCCTTGGAGATAGAAAACCTTTAGGTAGATGCAGTTTTTCTCATTCGTTTGAGGAATGAGCCTGTATTATATTGGGAACTGGAATTGATCATGGCAGAGAAATTGATGATTGGCACCCCATTTTTGTCCTGAAGGTGGTTCTCCTTCGAGTCTTCTTTTTGATACTCAGTTCTCCTTCGAGTCTTTGATTGTTCTGCAAATGAGACTGAAGTCTCCGAAAGAATGGACAGAGCCGATAGTGGCCTCCGTGAAAGAAAATTTTACGTTTTGCGCCCCTAAAAAAAAGAGCTAGTGCCTCCTAACTCTTGGCAAGTTCCTTGGTTGGGTCTCAGAAAAGTTATGAGCTTTGTGGGGGTAATCTATTTGTCGTTGGCGATATCTTTCATGTGCATGATTTATCTGTTTGTCGATCCTGATGGATTTAACTTTCCAACATGCTGAAGAAATTTTAGTTGTTATAAGGCAAAGGGGGAATGGTTAGAGGCTTGGAGCATGGAATTTTTGCAGTGTGTTTGCTTTCAAACTTATTTTCAGGTTAGACCTAGTCATGGTAAGCAAGAACCAAGTGTGAGTCTACCTTTGCTGGCTTGGTAGGAGTATGATGGCTCAATGTACCAAGCTTTGTGAGTTGGCTCGAGGCCTGGACCTTTTGACCTGATACGGCTTGCTTGGAGTCGTGCCTGTGATGGTCTAATCTACACGAGTTGCCATTGCCAATGAGATCGTAGCTAACATGTAAATGGAGGAATACCCTGGATTCATTCATGCATTTGCCTCCATCTCCCTAGCCTTCTTCGATGAGCTTTAGTACCCTGTCCTCTAAAAAAAAGTCGCTATAAGACTTGTACCGGTCAATTTTTCTTTTGAATAGATTTATGAAAATATTAGCAATATTTATGTTTCTAAATAAGTTTATTTGAAAATATATTCAAAGATCTATCCGATGATATTAATTATGTACCATAAATAGTAATATTTTATTATATATATTTGGTCAAATAGTTGATTTCTTAGGAAACGAGAACAACTTTTTATGGAACGGAGGAAGTACATGACTGACTATTTCCATGCTAGGTCATTCGTTTGGCTTTCTACAGGTGGAGGTAGAAAGTGTGGTCATGCACTTAACCACTCAATTAAAATGTTTTAAGAGAGGGAAGGGGCGCTCAGAAATTAGGTACATAAATAATAAATATTGTTTTCTTTGAGGGGGAGGGGGTGTTGCTCAGAAATGTAGGTACTCCCTTCATTTCAGTTTAGACGGTATATATATCTTAAAAAAGATGTATAATAAAATTAAATATTTAGAAATGCCAAAAGGTATTACAACTTGAAATGGAGGGTGTATATACTTTTTTTCTTATTGAAAACCCCCAGTACTCCTAGGTCGGTCTTATTATTAATTAAGTATGGAACGAGCATGCATGTCACGGCAGCAAGAAATGATTTTGTTATATAGTATACTCAACCTGGCCACCCTACAGCAACTGTTTGGGTGGTAGTGTATCGATTAGGATATTCAGACATCACTTGCAGTATGAGAAGAGCAACGTAGTTTGGAACGGTTTCCATAAAAAAAAACGTACTCCCTCAATCTCAAATTATAAGACGTTTGACTTTTTTAACATCAAGTTTGACCACCCGTCTTATTCAAAAAAAATTTTTTTAAAATATCATTTCTTTTGTTGTGACTTGGTTTATTAATGATAGTTCTTCAAGAATAATTTAAATTTAGTAATATTTGCATAAATTTTTTTGAATAAAATGAATGGTCAAACTTGGGTTTAAAAAGGTCAAACGTCTTATAGACGGAGAGAGTAGTTTGGAACGGATCGTCTTTCTGTTGGGCGGATCGATCTCCGTAGGCCTCGGGTCGCCGTGCCAGGTTGTTCTCAATCCGCAAACACCCTTTGCTGATTCGGTCAAGGGAGTTTGAGCATTCCTCCGGCCAATTTCTGCCCTTTGCTTTTGCGGTTGGCAAAGCAAGTGCTGACTGAAACCCAAGCAGTAGGTAAATTCAGAAAAAAGAAAGAAAGAGAAAGCAGTGTAATGAAATGAGATTTTCATACCGCATTCTTTTGATTTTTTTTTCTAAAAAAGACTTGCATTGCCCAGAGCTAGAAACTACTAGATTTTCAGCTTTTTAAAAGTTAATCAGTTATTTAAACAGTATTTTTTTCTTATCTTACAACAAATCAGCCGGTTTGTCTTATCAACCAAGTTATATAGAACCAGAGTGTACTCCCCCGTCTATAATGCCGCAATGGACAGCTGAAATAGAAGCACCCAACTTCACACGCCACTTGCCAGACAAAGCACCCGATCAGTAATCCAGAAGACTAGCTAGAAAAAGCCTAGAACTGGATTCCAGGCGAGGTTTCAGAGACTCAAAGTCGCGTGCTACGGGTTCAGGTAAATCGTAGGCTCTGCAGCGTGGGAATCCCGAGACGGGAAACACGAAATCATCGGGGATACGCCTACTTACGATTCGTTCATCGCGAAATAATCAATCCAGAGAACAAAATCACTAGTATGACCTGCAGCACGATCTCGCCGCAGATTAGTCCCAAGTATCCGATGTGTATTCTATTGGCATGCGGCCGGCGATAATTCTCCGCCTCATTATTCTACACGGATTAGTCAACTCTGTCGATGATTCGTTGTGATCGTGAGACGCGTCTAAGTAGTTCCATTTCGTTCTTAAATAAATAAAAGAAAAAATATATATAAAAAAAGGAGTAGTGGAGAGAGTTCATCGTCCTGTGCTGTGATGTGATGCAGCTTCGTCAAATCGCATGTTGTTAGTAGATTGTGGCTTTCAGAAATGAAGAAGATTCGAAACGGAGAACACGAGAGTTGTAATGTTGTACAGTGCCATGGATTGAATTCGCAGAGCCGCTGAGGCTGAGGAGAGGATTACTACACAGTAGTTATCTCGCATTTAATTTAAGAGTGGTTATGTGTCAAGACGTTTCTTTCCAGCTTCTAAAGACGAAAAATTTGCGTGCCAGTTGTGTTGATGTGTGGAGGCCATGACCAAATGCAGCCTGTACTTGTCTTTTTTGTGTGTGTGTGTGTGTGTGTGATGCACGATAGCATGACTTTGAGTTGTGCGTGACCACTAACTTTCAGCTGTGCTTAACGCAAACGATATTGAGCTCCAATGCTGAACACCCCTAACCCAATCCGATAATGCTTGGCAAGTTAGCAAACAGGAGGATGCAGCAGCAGCACTGTATGTAAGAGCCACCCTTACTCGAAGTGGAAAAAGTACACCATACTCTTTAGGTTTGAAGGTCAGCACAACCTTTGGCATTTGACCAGGAGCAAAGTGGAAGATCAGTGGCCACTTGTTTACTCTTGAGAACTGCACGTCAGAATGGGGAACAGGAAACAGGGGACGAAACATCGTCGCCCAACCGCTCGCAACCAATGCACCAAATATGGCCCAACTGACTTCAGCATTCCATTCACAGAGCTCAGCAGAAGATCTCATCTCACATTGTCCACCATCTCCACTGAAACAACTCCTCTGCCATTTTATTTTGGGGAAAAAGAAGCAGCTCTGAAGAAACTTATGCACCTCACATTTTCGAAAACAGTCAAATAAAAGTTGCAGGCTCACATCATGTAGGACCTCAGTTTGCAAAATTTTCCATAAAGCTTACATCATCGAGTCTCAATTTTCCTATTTTCTGCGAGATTAATAATACATTCAAAGTCGCTTTAATTTTGCCTGGTCATCAGTCCATAACAATTTTCTGAAATTTCTCATGGCTCATAACCCCCCTGCTCACCGCACCACCAACACTTAATTGTGCGCAGAATGCATTTAATCTTGTTTATTAGCGAACCTTCCGATTCCGCCCCGTCTGACTATTGACTTGCCGGTTGCACCATCACCATCACCATCACGCCCCGTGTATAAATGCCCTCATCACATCACCGGCAATGGCCAGCGCAGCGTCATCGTGGTGGTCTGCACTGCATCGGCATCGCGATCTGCCATGGAGATGGAGGAGCCTCCCCACCTGTTCCTGTGCCCCATCTCCATGGAGCTCATGGACGACCCCGTCACCGTCTCCACCGGGGTCACCTACGACCGCCGCAGCATCGAGCGGTGGATCTTCGGATGCGGCAGGGCCACCTGCCCCGCCACCATGCAGCCGCTCGCCAACCTCGAGCTCACCCCGAACCACACCCTCAAGCGCGTCATCGACTCCTGGCTCGACCGCGGCTCGCCGTCGACGTCGGCGTCGTCGTCGCCGTCCACGTCGTCGCTGTCGAGCCCGGCCCACGATCTGATGGCCACGCCGCTGTCGCGGATCCTGGAGGCGGACCGGCTGCGCTCGGCGCTGGCCGGCCTCGAGGAGACGCCGTTCAAGGTGACGGCGCTCAAGAGCATGCGCGCCTGCATGGCCGGCGACGTGGCCATGCAATGCGAGTTCGTGTCGTCGGGCGGGATCCAGGCGGTCGGCCGTGTCATGGCGCAGGCGCTCGCGGAGAGCGGCGCCGGCGGCGACTTCTCCGCGTTCGCGGCGTGCGAGGAGGCCGCCGCGGTGCTCGCCCTCCTCCCGCTCGCGGACGCCGCGTCGGTGGCGCTCCTCCTCGCGCCTGACCGCATGCGGCCGGTGGTGGCGCTGCTCCAGCGCGGCAGCGCCGAGGCGAGGCTCCACGCCATGGACATCGTGACCAAGATCTCCAATGCCGGCGCCGGAGACTGGACCGCCTGCGTCGAGGTTGACGACGTGCTCAAGTCCCTCCTCGAGCTCCTGGCCGACGAGGTCTCCACGAGGCTCAGCTCCCGCGCGCTCGACGTGCTCCTGGACGTCGTGGAGCGGTCCCGGGTCGGGCCGACCAAGGCCGTGGAGGTCGGCGCGGTCCACGTCCTCGTCGAGCTCCTCGCGAATGCCGACGACCGCCACGACGCGGAGCGGATACTGCTGCTTCTCAAGCGCCTGTGCAAGTGTCCCGAGGGCCGCCTGGCCTTCGCGGAACACGACCTGTCGGTGGCGGCCGTGGCGAAGACCATGCTGCGGGTGTCGGAGCTGGCCACCCAGCTGGCCGTCAAGGTTCTGTGGCTCGTCTCCGTGGTGGCGCCCTCGGAGAAGGTCCTAGAGGACATGGTGCTGACCGGAGCAGTGGCGAAGCTTCTGGGCTTGCTGCACGTCGAGAGCTCGCCGGCGACGAAGCAGAAGACGGTGCGGATGGTGAGGATCAATGGCGTGTTCTGGCGGCAGTACTCGTGCTTCCCTACTGATCTCAGGGATTACCTGCGGCTTCTTGACTGACTTGCCTTTGATTGGCTTAACCAAACTGTATGTACAAATTATAGACAGAAAATTAGAAGGCAAAAAAAAAAAAGTGTATTGGAGACTTATTGAGGTCAAATACAGAGAAATGCGAAAGGAATATATACATATATACTTCACATGCACACATGGAAACACCTCTCCCGTTCTACAGTGACACCATAATATGAAAATTCTAAATGTCACAGTATGAGCTTTTGATCTTTGTTCCTTTTTTCAGTGCTCACCAAGAACAGTTCTTTACAAACATTTAAAAACATCTCAAAGAGTTAATGATGAACAGCCAATTACATTTGGCCCCCCCCTATACGGTGAGGAAAGGCTCCAGGTTTAGGAATTGCCATGTCCGGATCTTGTCTTGGAATTGCCATCTCCTTTCATCTTGTCCATCATCTCATTGCTTAGCCCATATGACCCCCTCGGCTCCAACATTGTTTTTTCTCACATGATTAAGAGCTAATCACAGGGATTATGCTCTAGGTTGAAAGGGTCAACATTGTCTAAATAGGGTGAATACGATAAACATGGAATTCTAAAAATACACAATGGGTTAAATGCCAGTGATCAAATTTCTGGTCCTGTTTGGAATTTTCAATCTCAATCAGAAGCTCAACCTAAAGTAGATCGGATTGAAACGATGAAGAATAAGTTCAAGAACACAACAATATAAGGAGACAAAGATGTAACCTGAAATTCAGCCGCACCACAATAGCGTGCCTGCATCCTCCTCGTTGAGGAGACCATAAAGATTAGAGTCTCTTTCACCTCTTCATCTTGTCAAGCAACCACAGAGATCAAGCTTGACCATTTTTCTAGAAATAAACAGGTACTACATTTTTTTAAACACTTCTTAAATCAATTGGGTGCTTCAAACGTGAGATGCCTAACCATTTAGGGTTCTAAGAATCCAAGAGTAACAAGTCTAAACCAAGATCAAGGCATTGATGACTGCCCAAATGCTCAAATATTGAAAGTTAGATCAAGAGCTCAAACTCTAATTTCCAACTCAAACCTCGCTCAGGAGTCACAAATCCAAGTCCAAAGCGAGTAAAGAGTGAGAAGAAGAAGCAACAAATGTGTCTAGCACAAGTTTGGTCAAGAGGAAAAAAAGTAGAGAGAAATGGGAGGTATAAATACCACCAACTATCCACTAGCCGTTACTATGTTTGGAAAGGTGAGTATCGAAGATTCTAATACTCGAGAAAGTTAGTGTAAAACTAGCAAAAAAAATGTGAAAAAGTAGCAAATCTCATTTTTTACCATGATATAAAAATTCTGATCTAGAAAGATTAATTTGACTGTGATCGAAATTTTGAACAGAGCTTCATAATAATATAAAGAAAACACTCCACGAGCAGAATCACACAAAATGTATTTTTAAGAAGTTTACATAAGGTGTATAAGGTTTTGTTAGCCTACTTTGAGCACACAACAAATCATATTGTTTATCTAATTAGATTCAACAAACAAGCTAGTAATTTTTAAATTGAAAACTAACAATAAACATAAACATAAGCATGATAGAACAAACTTTAGGGGGGAGACTCCAACATGTCTCTTCATAGCTAAACTTTTTTGTTTCATTAGAGTACTTAGGCTTATAGAGGCCAAAGCATTACCTAAACTTGTTGCCTACTTTTATTTATCTACCTCTTGAATTATTAAGAATTTCAAATAATTTTTAGTTAAAATCCATTTGGGAAAAAAAAAATCGAGTGCTGAACTCAGCACCAGCTGAAATCGAGCACCAGCTGAAATTGAAAAGTTGATGCTTCGTGGTCCAATTCCGGGTCACCTACCAAAGTTCCAAAAACGACCAAGCAAATACGCCTTCCAGAAAGGTCTATTCTGCAAAAAAGAACACACCGTAGCTCCCATCCCGGACGGGAAGACGACTTTGGTGCTCGTGCTGCCGCGAGATCTGACAAAACCCCGCGCCCTCCTCACCGTCCGGCGAGCTACGGACTCTGCAGATCACCGGTGCTCGAGTGGTACCTGAAGGCGCGCCGTGGAACCGGCCACGAGATAAGGGCGGCGGCCAGACGCTCGGGCGGCGGGGAGGCGGGCGACGATGCCGGTGGCAGCGTCGGCCATCTACTTCCTCAACCTCCGCGGGGACGTCCTCATCAACCGCCTCTACCGTGACGATGTCGGGTACGTCGTGCTGTGGTGGGCTTGGAGCGTTAGATCTAGGGGCCCTGGGAGGGACCGATTAGTTCGCTTCTAGCTCGCGTCTGCGTAGATCGCTATTATAGAGTTCCATCCATTTTTTCTCTTCTTGAAAATTCCGCTCGGCAGGGCTGAGATGGGAAGCAGGCCTAGGTGATCTGACTCGTCAGCTACTAAAATATGGTCGTGCCAAGGTTACGCTGAGAATTACATTTTGGAAAGGATGCTCTCGGAAAAAGAGACTATTAATCACTTGATCAGAGAATTCGTTAGATTTACCTAGAGTGCTTCACCTAGGGCTCTGTACCAGGCTATTTTTATCATTTCAGACTATCCACAACTTGTTTATGAGTTCATCCCAACTTGCTGAGGTACAATTGTTGTATTAACGAGTGCTCACTAAGTCGATTGCTGCATAGTAGAATTGATCATTCATAGTAGGATTTGACATTAGGAATATTTGCAGAGATATAGCGTGAATCTGAAATGATCTCTACTCGTAATTCGTTCATACCAAGCAGTGTTGTTTCACTTACATTATAAGGCATATCTTTAGTAACAGAGACATTTTATTTCCTTTTTGAAAATGACTACTTTTTCTTGATGGCATTAATTTACTACCACGATCTATCCTATGTTGCTTCTGCGATTTTTACATTTATTCAACAGTAATCACTCTGTGGGTTCATTTTGGTTCCTTTATTCCCATGTCTTGCCTACTTGATCAACATAAATTTAGTGACTAGTGTTTTCATGTATGTTTATGCAGGGGAAATATGGTTGATGCATTTAGAATGCATATCATGCAAACAAAAGAACTCGGCACATGTCCTGTTCGCCAAATAGGAGGCTGCTCCTTCCTTTATATGAGGATCAGTAATGTTTACATTGTGATCGTAGTTAGCAGCAATGCTAATGTTGCTTGTGCTTTCAAATTTGTTGTCGAGGTACACTACTCTTTTTGTGCTATGCATACATTTGAAACAGAATTTGTATAGCCCATGAAATCATATTACAATTTTGTTGGTTTAGGAGTTTGAAATACAAATTTTAAAATGGCAGCTTTGATGAATTCTGTGGGGCTAATGATCAGCCTTCCACCTGTTTTGCATGTTATTTTTCCAGAATGAAAAAGGAAGAATTAGCCACTTAATTTTTCACTATTGCATTCCATTTCCATTACTTTCATAATCATAACCAAGTCCGTACATAGAATGTGGCAGACATAAGTATAGAAAATATAGGGTAGATGGGTAAATTGGAATTTGTGAGACTGGAAGAGGAATCGATTTGTCAATGAGCTATACAAATTTTATGTTCTGTGATATTTCAACAGAGTTTAAAAAAGGGATCCATGAGCTTAGATTAGCTCTGCTGCCCACCTCGGGCATGCTTCATTTTGTGCCTCCTTTTTGTACAGTCTTGTTTCTGTTATTAAAAGCTTACTGTGGGGGCCTCCCATGCTGTATTTTCTGCTTAAAAAAGCTTAGATTACTATGCCATTGGTTGGCTTTACTTTGCAAATAGAACTTTCTTTGCTAATGGTGCTATGGTGGGTATTCATGATATGTTAGTAACCTCGGAACACAAAGAATCCCATGGTTTCTTGTGCTGATACACTTAATCATTAGTAATATTGTAAACATATTCTAATAGGACTATTATGTAGTCTGCTCAAAGAATCCTATGGCTTGTTTAGAACTTTGAATGAAACCCCAACCCTTCTCATCTGAACAAGCTAGCATGATTTAGACACAAAACTTTAGCTATTAAATCAGAGCAAAAAAAAAAAAAAAACTTGAAAAATGCCCTGTAGTTTCTAAATAACTTGCAGTATTCTATCCCATTCTTTATTATTTTGACTTAAGTACCCAATATCATTTGAAACTATTAGGCAGTGGCTCTCTTCAAGTCCTACTTTGGTGGAGCTTTTGATGAAGACGCTATCAGGAATAACTTTGTTTTGATATATGAACTTCTTGATGGTAATTAAGCATCCTATTCCTTACTTGCCTACTGCAACATGGATATTTCTGTTCATTCACCCAGCTGCCTATAATTGTACAGAGATCATGGATTTCGGTTATCCTCAAAATCTGTCACCTGAAATCTTGAAGTTGTATATAACTCAAGAAGGTGTTCGGTCACCATTCTCCTCAAAGGTTAGAAAAATTGAAACTGAATTTTGATAGATTGTGCTAAAAATTTACATAGAATTGTATGATGATAGTTTTGTTTTTTTTCTATGAAATCATCTGAATATCCTTTCATTTATGCACTTAAAGTCCTCGGACAAGCCTGTTCCAAATGCGACTCTTCAAGTCACTGGTGCTGTTGGTTGGAGAAGAGAGGGACTTGTGTACAAGAAGAATGAGGTGCTTAAACTATAAATATGCGAGCTTCTCATCTTATTTGTTCCCATTCTTTGCACTTTTGTTCATCTACTAGTTGCACTATCTTCTCTTTTTTCAGGTTTTCTTGGACATAGTTGAGAGCGTAAACCTTCTTATGTCTTCGAAAGGTACTCTATGGACGGACCAAATTTTGTACTGCACACACATTTGTCTTTCCCTGTTGTATTAATTGATGTTCCTTGTGTACATAAATGTGTTATTCCTGCAGGGAGTGTTCTAAGATGTGATGTGACGGGAAAAATTCTTATGAAATGCTTCCTTTCTGGAATGCCTGATCTGAAGCTGGGATTAAATGACAAGATTGGACTTGAAAAAGAGGCCCAGCTGAAGTCCAGACCAGCAAAGAGGTAAACCCTCTCTTGACTATTGTAAAAAGGCAAATTTTGCCATATGACATCAAACGTACATGGTATTGGCTATTTCACGCGCAAGCTCTGAAATATACCAGGTACCGTTATGAAAGTTGGCCTTTGCTGCCGTACACATCAACTATTATAATATTCATTTATGCAATTTTACTAAAGAGAAGGGGTGTGATGACTTTTTTGCCCTTGCCTTCATCTTCATCCTCCCGATGATGTAGAGTCATGAACGCATCCTTCTCTTAATCCTCTCGTCTCTCCGAAGCATGGACACATCTTGTCTCGTTGGAGCAGCGCAAGATCCCTGTCTATGTCATGCCATTGCTCTCATACTCCTTCATCAACACCTACAGCACCCCCTTGCCAAGGCTGTGTACGTGCTGCTAGCCAGGTTCCCTGTGCACTTGTCCTCCTTGTGCTCTCCTTCACTGCCATCACCATGATCAGTACAATTGCATCATGGTCGTCTGGATCGAGCTTGACAGTGCCGTGCTTCTCCGCACTGCCGTCACCGAGCCCACCCCCCACGGCATCTGCTGGACTGCCCGCAAGGGGGTTACATGCTATTCCACGCTGTGGTTCCTGCCTGGCAGTGTGCTTTCTGTCTTGCTCAAGAACCTTGTCCATGACCTATGCTCCATGTCAGCGTGTCCCTCGAGTTCCATGGCCCCCTGCTTACCTTGGCGACGCATGATCTTCTTTTCCACTACTGGCTCTGTGGACTCTGATCTGGCAACACCAAAACCGCTGGCATGGTACAATCTCAGAGGGCATGAGCAACAGCAGCGGCATCTGGTTCCGCATCCAGAATTCGTTGGATTCGTGGTCAGCTTGCGAGCATTCTGCCAAAGACCTATCAGGTAGTCCTGGAAGTCTTTCTGTCCCTGTACTCAAATGATGAGTTCTGGTATTCCAACCCGCCCGACCTCTATGTCCACAAGAACAACCTCACCACTGGGCAAGTCAACATCATGTACCACAAGGTTGTCGTGAGTGTGGACTGCCACTTCGCCGGTTCGTTCATCCTGTTCCCTGTGATTTACATGGGCAGTATCAAGCTGCTGTCCTGACAGCCCATGGCAGCACTGGGTGCTCTCGACCTCCCGACCTATGACATCGAGCTGACCCTGTTCCTTGTGCTCTTGCTTGGCGGCAAGAAGGTGGAGGTTTGGTGGACGAGAGAGAGGGATGTGTCCACGACGCCGGAGGAAGATGAAGGCAAGGGCAAAAATTCAATTCATGCTCCTCCTTCCTAGAATGACATAAATGATTACTATAATCATTGCAGTGTGCTGCGGCAATGTTCTACACTTTCATAATGCCATAATAGTACCTGGCATATTTCAGCTCTTGCAGTGTGAAATAGCTAATATGACATGTGTTTGATGTCCTGTGGCAAAATTTACCGTATAAAAATCTCAAGGAAACCTGTGTGCATCATGGTTATTTTGCTCATTAATACAATCTTCTCTTGCTGTACAGTGGGAAGACCATAGAACTTGATGATGTTACATTCCACCAGTGTGTCAACTTAACAAGATTTAACTCAGAAAAGACAGTCAGTTTCGTGCCACCAGATGGTGAATTTGAATTGATGAAGTAAATCCTCTGATTCCTCTTTTTATGCTTGTAATTTTGTCCCCACTAGTGATTTACATTATTAATTGCACTTTGGCTGGTTTTTCAATTTTGATAGATAAATTTGTTGCAGGTATCGAATCACAGAGGGTGTAAACCTCCCATTCCGTGTTCTACCGACAATCAAAGAATTGGGCAGAACACGCATGGAGATCAATGTGAAAGTAAGCATGTGTACATGAGTGGGTACCCTGGGGCCACATTCGAATTTTGCTAACATGAACCTCGTTTCTTTAACATAGGTCAAGAGTGTTTTCGGTGCTAAGATGTTTGCACTTGGTGTTGTTGTTAAAGTCCCGGTTCCAAAGCAGACAGCTAAGACTAGTTTCCAAACAACATCAGGCAAAGCAAAATACAATGCTTCGATTGATTCACTGGTGTGGAAGTATGTGTTACCATTGTCTTTTGTACATTGGGAGCTACTTTTACCCTTTTAAGAACTTTTTCCGCTCACACATTGCAAGCAGTAAACCTACTTTAACTGATGCACACTTTTAAAACTACAGGATCAGGAAATTCCCTGGACAGACTGAGGCAACTATGAGCGCAGAGGTGGAGTTGATCTCTACCATGGGTGAGAAGAAGTCATGGAACAGACCACCTATCCAGATGGAATTCCAGGTAATACTCTTTTACCCCCAATTGAAGGGGAAACACACTTTGTTTTCTTTGTGCTTCATTTTGTCTATTGCAATTTAGAACTGGATATGGATAGTAGCAGAGAGCTTAAATATACATTCTTTGTTTATGAACTGTGCTCACCTACAAGAAATCTGAGTTATGTAGTTTTTGGCATCAGAATTTTGTTTCGAGGCATTGGCTTCTATTGTCATGTATAATATATCTGCTCATGCTTTGTCACTGTGATAGAATATTGGTCATACTGTTATGCTCTGTTTGTCTGTTCTCTGAACATTATCCTCCGATCTGATGTAGTGATGTGTTTCTTGATCCTGTAGGTTCCAATGTTCACTGCTTCTGGTTTACGTGTTCGGTTCCTTAAGGTATGTGCATCAAGTGTTGGTTTGAAACCTTGTAGCAACTGAGATGGAAAATCTCATATTGTGATACATTTTCCAGGTCTGGGAGAAGAGTGGTTACAACACTGTTGAGTGGGTTCGCTACATCACGAGAGCTGGGTCATATGAGATAAGGTGTTAGCTACAAATTCATACAAGATTAAGGTATTAGTGACAACCAATATTCATCGGTTCCCTTTGAGCAGCTGTCCACTGAGATCACTCTGGCATCATGCGTGATCATAAAGCGCGTATATTGTGACACAAATATCTGAAACTTTGTACTTCAACAGAGAGGGTGGGGCAGGGCAGACCAGACAATTTTCTTTGTATTTCTTATTTCCATTGTATTGTAGTCTGGGATCTCTGTTCTTCCCTTCATGCCCTGTTTGTAGTAGTGAGTATTTTTTTTGCTTGTATATTTGGCTGTAGCTTTCCTTGTTTGTTGATCAATACACCCGTTCGGTTTGTATTGTTTTCTCCTTCAAATGGATGAATGGATTCAATTACATAACAGTGTACAAACATTCGCTGAAAAATCTGGTACATTGTAGTGTTTGATGTGAAGGTACATAGTGCCCTAAATATGGCTGTATAGAAAGTTTATGTGGTTGTGATAATTGCCTGCTTTGCGCTTAGGAGTTGAGCCCTACCTCTGAATTTCAGTTGGAATGCAAACACCGTCTGCGAAGGCACGCGACGCACTCCCTCCTTGGGATCAAACCACATTTGTCTGTTTTGTAATGATTTTTAGATAATCTCGTCAAAAGAATTTACCGTAAGAGCCTTTCTCGGTTTCCTTACCCACAATGGTGTTTGGCTGATGCCTGAATGAAGAGGGAGAGTGCCAAGCATCGGGTAGAAACATTGCAGTTGCAGCTGCCGGTGCTTGCTTTCAAATTGTATGAGCCGAGCCATGTAGGTTCACCGATGCTTGAAAAGTTAAAAACCTACATCTCAGGCACATGCAAGCAACGAGCAGGGAGGGGATGGGGTACTCTAGGTGGGGTTCATGCACATTCAAGTATCGGTGCTGACACTGTGGGTATCGAAGACTTTAGGCATCGATGCTATCAGGAATAAATTTTTTTGAGTATCACTACGCTGTGGCTAGTCTTAGGTTAATTTCGGTGGGATGTCAGACTTTTATAAGTACTTTCTCCATACCCACATTAGTTAAGGTTTATAACATATTTGTGCTTACAAAGGAGTCATTAATTAGAGGGTATTTTTTCTTCTTTACCTTTATTAAATAGCCCTGCGAGTGTCTCTTATACAACAATGTCACGTAGCTAGAGTGGCAACGTCTCTACGTCCTTAATGCTGGAGGTTGCCCGTTTGAACCCCATGGGTTGCATGTTTTGTATGATTTTGCTGTTTTTGCTACGGGAGGCGAGCGCATAATGAAGCAACACAATTATTGTGTTGTTGAGCAGATGCATGCGGGTGGCGTGCATGCGTGAAGAAAACAGTAGGGGCAAACTCGTCTGAGTCGTGCGTGAGTGGGCTTGAACGTCAACTTTTGCGAAAATTCGAGGGAAGCCTAGAACGTCAACAAATCCGAGTACGGAGAGAGTATGTATGTTGATATTATATAATACTTTATCCGTTCTAAATTATAAATCATTTAAGATTTTCTATAAACATAGGTTTCACCGTATATCTAGATATCCAATATGTATTTAGAAAAGTTAGAATTATTTAGAATGGAAGAAGTATTATTGAAGAGAGAATCAAAATTTCTTAAGTAAAACGAGTTTCATAGGGATAAAATCAGTTCACACTATTTTCAACATGATAGAGTCTTAGAAAGGAGCAGGATACGAAATGCTAAAGGACGAAGGTAAAGTATGCATAGTCCATCTCACCCGTAGAAGCCACGAATGTCAGGTGTTCGAACGAGGTTGTCTAGCAAAAGTCGTGCATTGGGCGTCGGGTATTGGGAGGAGGTCGGGTGCTGGGGGCCAGGAGGTCAACTTGGTGCTAGGCGTTTCGGCCACCGTGAGCCATTGCCATCTTGACGGTAAGTAATTCGTTCCACACCCGGTGAGCCCTTGGGCTCAAGGAAATATTATTTTTTAATAAACAATATATGGAAAGCTCACAAAAATTTAGGAATTTTCACACCACCAAATACAACTTCATCCAATATATATATACTAAGTAGTTCACATAGACTTAGGATAAATAATTAGGCTATTGAGCTAAATTGATTATGATTATTAGTTAATTGTTGGTATTACCTGATTCGGATCCGATAGGTAGAGGATTTTTTCCAAGAATACACCCGCTGGTATTCATTTATACCCGCCGGGTGAAACCCATCGGATACCCATTGCCATCTTGAGGTGAGCCCTTGGGCTCATGGATGAAAACGATTACGGACGGATATAGGCGATACCAATATTTACGCGGATCGGATTTATGGATAGTGTCATCTATGCAGATAGGATACGATTGGACATCGACATTATAAATATGCGATTTGCGTAATCGGATACGGATACGGTACCAGATGTTGAATATCTGGACCCGGATACGAACAGATCTAAACTCCTTTAAACGGATTCGGTCGAACAGATGGTCGGATAAATATCCATACCATTTTCATCCATGGGCGTAGTAGCTCTGTGGCACCCTAAGTTGTCTGGATACGGATACGAGTATCGGATACGATACGTATCGGACACGCGGATACACCATTCCTCAAAAAACACTGATACGGGGATACGTCTAATATATTTTAATATAATAATTATTGTACATAAATTACAAGCTAAAAGTAGTTAATCTAGCAAGTTTTAACTTAAAATATTAGTTTTGAAGCAATTTATACAATACACTATTTGATTTAGAAAGTAAAAAGATGAGAAATCAAGAATACATTCATAAAACAAGTTATTTGGATGCCTATTATATCTTAGAAGTATCCGACGTGTATCTAAAAAATATCGGTATCCGATACATATCGAATACGGATATGGCACCTCAGAAGTATCCGCGCAACGTAGGTGGCACCCATCCCCGTGACGACCATTCCGTCATCGGCAGTCCGTCACGCCACGCACTCCGCAAGACTGAAAGGGCCCTCGTATCATATGCTCTTTTTTTTTTTTTTTTTTTTGACGAGAGTATCATATGCTCGTTGGAAAGGAAAAAAGTATATAACCCCCGAACTATTAGGAAATTTTAATAGTTTACCCCCTCACCTATAAAACCCTGGGTGTTTTACACTTTAAAAATGCCAATCCGTTAATTTACCCCCCAAGGAGGGTGGTTTTTTAAAATATCCAACTTGGCGAGCAGTGACACGGTGGCTTCCAGCTGCCAGGCAGCCCTACCCCTCTCTCTGCCCATGTCTTCTCTCACCGACGGGTGGTCCCCGCCTGTCATCCCCAACCTCCAGCTCCATCTCCCACTTCCATCTTCCATCCATGGCGGGACGGCACCAAGCTGTGAAGCTGGCCAGCATGGGAGAACGCAGAGGAGGCCACGACGAACTCGCCGGCGAGGTTCGCGTCCCTGGGAAAGGAGCTAGCCATGGTTGCGCTGCGAGGAGCAGAGCTCTACGGTGGCAAGATCTGGCGAGCACGGGAGGAGACGTTGTGGGCATGGATCGACTCCAAGGAGTGGCTCAGCGGGCTCTTTATGTCAGTACGAATCAAAGGAAGGTGGAATCGTGGCTGGAGACAACTCCAGTGAGGAGATTGAACTGGCACACGACGGCCTCGGCCATGGCCATGGCGACGGTGGGCGTGGGCACGAGAGAGATGAAGAGGGCACATGAAGGGGCGAGGCGGCTGCGGCGCGCATGGGGGTCCTCCACTCGTGCTTGAATAGAGAGGAGGCGAGGGAGACAGGCCGGGATGAAGCTCCACTCCCATGCTGTTAATGGCCGCAACGCCATTGATGGCCGGAGGTTGCGTGGGACAAGAAAAGGAAGGGCGGGGATGATTGCTGCGTGATTTTCGTGGGAGACCGAAGCACCCGCACCGCTCGTGCTAGGGAAGAAGAAGGGCAAGAGGCCGGCGACCATCGCGGACTCGCTCGAGGCAGAGACGTCCCTGTACGCACTGCTGGACGCAACAACCACGTTCCTCAGGATGGAGAGGTGGCCTCTCGACAGGTGTTGCGTTCGCCGGCGTGTGGTGGTGGGGAGTAGTGTGCGACCATGCCATGGATGGAAGTACGGAGCTGGAGGTTGGGGATGACAGGCGGGGACCACCCGTCGGTGAGAGAAGACATGGGCCCCATAGCCACCGTGTCACTGCTCGCCAAGTTGGAGCGCCACGTCAGGCAAAACCATCCTTCAAAACCGGCCAGGGGGTAAATTAGACGGATTGCCAATCTTGGTTTTATAGGTGAGGGTAAACTATTCTAAATTTAGTTCGGGGGGTTATATACTCTTTTTTCCTCGTTAAAACCTCCTCCTTAGTACTCCTTTCTTGCTTCCAAGTTCCAACTCTAGTAGATTCACCTCGCCACCCGTTGCCACCGCCGCCGCCACCGCCACCGCCGCCGCCGCCGCCGTCCGATCCTTCCCCATCTAAGATGGCATCCCCGCCGCCGGCGTCGCTCAAGGACGCCGTGGGCAGCCTCGACCGCGACGGCTTCGTCGGCCTCCTCTCCAAGCTCATCGGCGAGGCCGCGTACCTGCAGAACGACCCGCCGACCCACAGTCCTCAGGAGGAGCGCGTGGCGCAGCACGTCGTCGACGTGCTCCGCCCCGTGTCCGCGGACACCTGGGGCGGCCCGCTCCTCGTGCGGAAGGTCAGCTACACCGAGGGCAGGAGCAACCTCATCGTCGAGTACCCCGGCACCGTCCCCGGCCGCGTCGTCTCCTTCGTCGGCATGCACATGGACGTCGTCCCTGCCAACCCCAGCGAGTGGGTAGGTCCGCGTGAATTTTCTGCTAATTGTGGCTATACTTTGTTTGGCTATCGTCGTTCTACATCCGGCTTATCGATTTTGTGATCTAGTGGGATTTTGTTTATCATCATCAGTTCATCACTGGCAACGTGGCCGGGTGCTAAATTTCAGCATATGGTTGAATGTTATTGGATCTACTGATGTAAAATTTGCACAATTTTCCAGCCTTGTGATCATTAGTGGAGTGTTTTTGGTAATAATGAGAGTTATTGTAAAAGTTTTTATTTATGGAGTTTCTTCACACTGGCATGCTTTGCTTCATCGATCTGTTTCTGTAGAATGAGTCAAAGTGTTTCGGTAACTGTGGTAGGTTGTAACTAATCAGTGGCACCATGGCTGGTACTGAATTTTGCATATATTGGTAGAAGATGTGGTTGGCTCGGTTGGTGTAAAAATCTTTATTTTTGGCTCTAACTTTTGGTAGATTGTTAAATTTGTTTTGTTTTCTAATTCATATGTGCTTCGTGCTTCCTGTAGAATCTTCATTGTTTTATTCTGTTATTTTCGTAGTCCCCTTGTTTCACCAAAGAAGTACTTGATTTTAATAACCACTCAAGCCCCTTCATAGTTCATTCTTGATTTGAATCAATGATCTTTGCTTATCCATGTTTCTGCAGGACTTTGATCCTTTGTCACTAACCTTTGATAGCGAAGATAAGGACAAGCTTCGGGGACGTGGGACAACTGACTGTCTTGGACATGTTGCACTAGTGGCTCAGCTAATGCGGCGGCTTGGTGAGGTCAAGCCACCCTTGAAGCATTCTGTCATTGCTGTGTTCATTGCCAACGAGGAGAACTCATCTGTCACTGGCATTGGTGTTGATGGCCTTGTGAAGGATGGATTGCTTGAAAACTCAAGACAGGACCCTTGTAAGCATTGCGCCTAAAAAGCCTATTGTGTTGTTATGGGGATTATGTGTTGCTTTTAATTGGC
Source organism: Chrysopogon serrulatus (assembly GCA_015844335.1). Taxonomy (NCBI): domain Eukaryota; kingdom Viridiplantae; phylum Streptophyta; class Magnoliopsida; order Poales; family Poaceae; genus Chrysopogon; species Chrysopogon serrulatus. Next base: position 46,582 of record JADLZL010006985.1, on the reverse strand, counting down.
CATTGTTTGTGCTGTGAAGGTTTTGGATAGATACAGCTGATAAGCAGCCGTGCATTGGCACTGGTGGAATGATTCCATGGCATCTCAAGGCAACAGGGAAGCTGTTCCACAGTGGCCTTGCACATAAGGTATTTGACTCAAACTTGTCTGGCTTCTTCAGTTCTGTTATGTGTTCTATACTTCTATGGGCTTTACTGAATTGGTCATCTCCCAGGACCAGGAGTTGCTGAGCTATATTTGGAAATATACTTGTAGCAGTTGTACAGTTCTGTCTGTTACACATGACATCTATTTCTGATTATTAATCTGTGCCATTCTAATCTAACCGAGATGAAGATTTTAAATCTTGGCATCGAAATAGAGGTGCCTTTATGTCACCTGTTATTTATATTTATTGTTTGAATAAAAATTAGGCTGCACCCTTTTCATCCTACCTAAGAACTTTCTTTGGAAGGATTCCCAGCACATTTTCGTTTTCTCTAGGCAGCTGCAAAATATCTATCTTCAGGTTTATTTATGTAATATTTTTTTTGGAGACAGCCCTATCATTGCTTTTGAAGTGTGTACCTTATTTTTATTTATCTTTCCCTCTAGGCCATAAATGCAATGGAAATGAACATGGAAGCACTGAAGGTAATCCAAGAACGGTTTTACACTGACTTCCCTCCACATGAGAAAGAGAAGGTATATAAGTTTGCTACTCCATCTACAATGAAGCCAACAAAATGGAGCTGTAAGGCCAGCTTGAACCTTTTTAGTACTTTGTTCATGTTTAAGGAAACAATCATGTACTGCTACTCACACTCCTAACAAATGGTGCCTTGCAGATCCAGGTGGGGGGCTTAATCAAATTCCTGGGGAATGCACAATTTCAGGGGATGTAAGGTAAAATTGTTGCCCTGTTTTAGTTTGACAATCCTTTAGTGGCAGTCAAAATTAAATGGTCAAATTGAGCTTGTGCTTGATGTAGGCTGTTTATGCTGTCATAGGACATGGCAGGGCATGATCCCTTACAGAGCCCTAATTAGAGAACTCATTTAGTTACTTAAGGGTGTTCTTATTAGTGAACAAATTAAAAGTCCGATCTGATGGAAAAAGAATGGCACCACTCTTTCTTTATTATTCTTGAAGCATCTAACATGTAGTTATTCCTGAACATTTTTTTTTTGTGTATTACAGGTTGACTCCTTTCTATAGGTAAGCTCATTTCTATTGTTCTGATCTGCTTGTTCTTGTACGCTGGAAAATGATCTGTTGATTGATAGTTGCCATTATCGCACAGCACTTCTCATGTCATGGAGAAGTTGAAGGAATATGTAGAGGACATCAATGAGAGATTTGAGACAATACTTGGTACTCGTGGTCCTGTGTCCAAATATATTCTCCCTGATGAAAATCTGCAAGGAAGGTGAAACATTTGCTGTTTTCTCTGTTATCTTTGAGCTATAACCATCATGGTAGAAGGGTCAATTAATGCTACCAGTGATTTGTTTTTATAGGCTTGAAATTACTTTTGATGGAGATGTGATGAATGGGGTGGCTTGCAATCTAGAGTCTCCAGGCTACCATGCATTATGCAAAGCAACCAAGGAAATAGTTGGCCACGTGGAGCCATATTCCATCACAGGAAGTCTACCTCTGATTCGGGAATTACAGGTCTGAGAATTGTTGTACATACTTACTTTCTGAGCCCTATCTCCAATAACTAAAGCAAATTTGTTATGGAACTTTTACAGGAAGAAGGATTTGATGTTCAGACAGCTGGATATGGTGAGTGCTTATATAAGCAAGGAAACAAGTTCTTCTATGATTACTAGTATTTATTTGCCTAGTTTTGCCTGCATCAAATGTAACTGTAGTCTGTACATGTCCATCTAATGTTGCTACTGCTTTCACGTAGGCTTACTGAAGACGTACCACGCGAAGAATGAGTACTGCCTGTTTTCAGACATGGCCCAGGGCTTTCAGGTGTTTCTGAGCATCATTTCACAGCTGGAAGAAGAGGTCTGAGCCTTCTTGCTGGGATAGACCAATACCTCCAATGCAAATTACTCGTTGCTCAGTGTTCTGTTTATAACTCTTTTCAAGAGGCCATGACATGGACATCTATCAATAAGATTAGTTGGCCCTCGAGCTTGTCTGTTTCACGTTGAGACCGGTGCCATTTCACCGCAGTGTTCTCGTGGGCGTAAAACCTTTGTGCTGCAACGGTAGCTGGGGAAAAAAAACAGTTGGGCTAAGATTCAGTTGCACTAAAAAATGCGTGTTTCAACTTACAATGTCTAAAGTACTCCCTATGTCCCTAAAAAAAGTCAATTCTGTTTATCCCCGAGTCCAATCATTTTAAATTTTATTAAATTTATTTAAAACTATCAATGTCTTATATCAAATAAGTATTATTAGGTTCATCATGAAATATACTTTTGTAGTATTTCTATTCTATTTGGTGTCATAAGTAGTCATCTTCTTCAAATAAATTTGATCAAACTTAGGACAGTTTGGCTTACAATAAACTAAAAATGATCTTTTTTTTAAGTGCGAGGTGTTTTTTTCTTAAGGAAAGTTGGAATGAATTATAACTAGAGGGTTGTGTGAGGTGATGTTTTTCCGTTGTCTCTTTTTAAGGAAAAATATAAGTTGGAATTACACAGTTTAGTTGTAAATCACGAATTTTTGAGCCTAGTTGGACCATGATTGGACAATGGATATTTGCCAAATAAAACGAAAACGCTTATTCATCGGATTATTTTTGCGATCCGAACGTGGCCTTGCTTGGACCTTGCTAAAATGTTTGTAGGTGGGCTTGGGCTTCATGGACGCGCGAAGTGTTGTGTCTTCGGCTGTAAGCTTTCAGATCATAGCTAAGAGCTCAAACAAACTAAAGTCCATTGTAGGCTGAAACGAAGTCCAGTTAGAAATAATCCCAGGCACAATTGTCACTGCTGTTTCAATTTACAGTCCGTTTTAGTTTTTGTCCTAAATCAAAATGCTCTAACTTTGACCAAGTGTTAAGAAAACTTTGACTTTACTAGTTCAAATAAATGTACTATATATTTCATGGAGAGTTTAATGAAAGTAATTGGTTATTTGAATATTGATTCATTTTCCTAGCGACTTTGGTTAAATTTAAATAAGTTTGTTTTTTTTTAAGATAAAGCATCACTGAACTATAATGTAGAATCGAGGGAGTACAATCCAAATAATCCGGTCTTTTGCAGTCTTGTCAAATTGTTACAATAAACAAATTTGAATGCTGAAACAATCGGAGTTCAAGCCCTGTTTCTAATCCTACAAAACACATTTTTTTTTTTTTTTTTTTTTTTGCCCCATAACTGAAGCCGCAGTTTCCGACAGTGATACCGGGTTTAGACACATCCTAGGGGTGGGGATTGAGTGATCAAAATTGTATTTTTTATTGGAAAATGTATGAATTCTCGCAGTTCATCATGGCTTGTGATATGATTTTCCACTCAAACTCTCACCTTACAGTGGAAGTTGAACTCCTTTCTTTATTTTCCTCCACAAAACAAATAATGGATCTCGCATATTAACAACTTTGTGATTAAACCTATTCTATAAGAGTACTGTAGGTTCTATTCGGATCTACTACTATTCGTGCAGGTGCATTTTAGGTTCTATTCGGACCTATTCGTGTAAGAGCACTTTAGGTTCTATTCAGATCTATTCATGTTTATAGTTACCAGCTAATAAATTTAATATGTTGCTACTTTTAGTTTCTATTTGAAGCACTTTTAGCTGATGCCGGGGCTGCTAATAATTATTTAGCTCAGCAGTTGGTGGAGAGGTGCTAAATAGTTAACGTTCCTCTAACTACCTGTTAGATCAATAATTAGCACTAATGAATGAAAACAGGACTCTAATCATGTCAATTGACCTCTTCACATTTGTCCCTAGCTACTTCTCTAAGGCATTTGTGATTTCACCTTGGCATCAAGCCTCTCCTTAGCAAAACTTGGTAGAATTTGCATATACATATTTCGAACCTGATAGAATGTTGACAATTTTTCTTTTACCCAACTTGCATATAACATTCAGCAGAAATGGCATTTGGTAGTCCAACAATGACATGGTAGAAATTATAAATGTATTGTTATTTCATTTCTAGATCGATGCCGCCCCTTAAAAGTTACATAAATGTCCAACAAAAAACACCAATATAATACTTGTCCAACAAAAAGCAATAGCTAAATATCATTAGATTTTTGAGATGTCTTATAATAAGAGAATACTTGTCCAACGAATAGCAACAGCTACCAGGATCAATTTGAAGATGGGGCATATATGGGGTCGACCACGGCCGCACCGCGCCCGTGCGTAACCGCAACTGGGAGCGCCCCGTGCCGTTTCGTTCCTTCCGATGCAGTCAGGAGGAGCCAGGATGGACCGATGGGTCTACTGGTACGTACTACTCCTACGAAGCAGGCGCCGCACGCATCAACATCGACACGTTATCCTAAAAAAAGGTTCAGTGACGCTACAGCTTTTGTAGCAGTAAAGGGACTGTGTCAGTACTAGCGCCGCCGGGCCCGCAAGCAGTAGATGGAGACAAGAGACGCATAACTTTGTGGACACGCACAGATCGACAGAGCGCGCAATGCAACGACGACGACGCACCGCCGCAAGTATTATAACCGGTCCCCAGAGCTGGCGCAAGCGTAGTACCGACGTGGAGCAGGAAAGAGAAGGGAACGGGCGAGGCATCGAGACGCCCGTCCTTCTGGTCCTTCCGGCGTGCATTCCGGACGACCTGTCACGCTTTGCCGCATGGGCCCCCACCGCAACGTCCTTCCCTCCAACGATCGACAGATGGTTGCTGTCCACTCATGGCATTAAATGATAGCATTATGACTCCATTGTTTTTCAGCCTACCCACATTTGCATAAACATTGGCCGCAAAAGGAACGAGCGAGACTATAAAAACTTGGTCTCTCATTTAAATGATGGACCATCAAAAAACAACCCGATCATTGCAGAGCAGAGTCGCTCGCTCACCACTCGACCGCCGTCAGTGTACCGGCCGGTCCCCAGCTCCGCCGCGCGCGCGCAACAGCGTAGTACCATGGCATATGCATGTGTGTGTATCGGTCCGCATGGCATCAGCTGGTCCGTCCTTCTGGTCCTTCCGGCGTGCATTCCGTGACGACCTGCCACGCTTTGTTTCTTTGCTTGGACTTGGGCTGGACAACGTGCTCTTCCCTCCAACGATCGACAGATCGTTCGCTAAGCCCATGCAACATAGTATATACTACACATCTTTTCTCAAGAAAAAAAAGGCATTATGACTTTCGCATTACTTTTTCAGCTCTACCCACATTTGCATAACATTGAGCCGCAAAAGTATAAAAGAACAAAGAAATTGACATCACTATTGGAAGCTTACAAAAAACCGTCAACGAACTTAAGGTCTCGGGTCATTTAAATCAATCTGACAATGGGCCATCAAAAAACACATGATCAATAATGTCGGGGAGCTTATGCATTCCTGCCATGCAACTCTTCCACAACGACCTCACCACACTGTTTTTTTTTTTAGCCTCACTGAACAATTCTATACCACCCACGCGTACACACGAGGCACGACGCTTCCTCCCCCTCATGCCTCAATCCTACCGCTATATGGTCATGCATCTTTCCGTATCTCTCGTCTATTCCAATCTGTCCTGGCCACCTAGATATATGCGATGACGCATGACCCGATAGTAATAGGGCCAGCACCTCTCTATTACGCTATGTATAAATTAAATGATCTATGCATTTTCACAAAATAAACACTTCACTACTATAGCCATACAATGCATGCACCGCCTCATATTAGTGCGCTTTTTGGACAAGGACTAAAACTTAACTTTACCATTATTTTTTATTGGTGGTCTCGATCGCATTATTCACTGCTGCCTCGGGTCCGCTTAGCTACAGCATATATAATGAACCGTGCCGTCGTTTGCAGGCATATATACGCCGAACGTAGATGAATGCACCAGAACGAGATATGATGGTCGGTACACATCACGCTCAGCCGCCTGTTCATTTTGTCCAACGCCGACGACTCAGGGTCAGGGACTACACTACTGCTGGTCGTCTTGCAGCGTGAGTTTTACCTCCGTTTTTTTAAATTGAGCCATTGCCATTGCACGCCTCCTTTTATTTTGCTATTTGTGGGATTGTGTGCTTGAAGTTTAAATTCGATTTATAACTGTATAAAAATTGAAATTAGACAATTATTTATATCTCCAAAATAATTTTGTTTGTACAACTGATCGTCCAAAGATCTTTCCGACCCGATACTAATTATGATACTAATCGATGATATTTAATATTTATAAAAATCGTGCCTAGGCGGGCCGTGCCCAGCCGGGTTTGCCGTGCCGTGCCTGGGCGGCCCGGTTGGAAAATTATAGTCTCGATCGCATTATTCACTGCTGCCTCGGGTCCGCTTAGCTACAGCATATATAATGAACCGTGCCGTCGTTTGCAGGCATTTATACGCCAGCAATGCCAGCGAGCATGATGGTCGGTACACATCACGCTCAGCCGCCTGTTCATTTTGTCATGGCCGACGACTCATGGCGCGACCACAAAAACTGGCCAACGCTGCCAGTGCGGCCCCGGGATCCCTGGCTAGAGCAGTAGAGCTACTAGCTAGTCGTGGCGCACGCATGCAATGCATATGCATGCTTTCGCACAGCATGTAGTACATGTAGGGATAGGGGTAGGGCGCCCTCGAACCACGGGCAGTGTGCAGTGGCGTCTCCGTACGGCCATCTGTTGCCGCCGGCCGAGGGGCGCTGCATCATGATCATGCAACCATACGTCCTGAAACTCCTGTTTGCTTGTTTTATGTGCCGGTCTTAACAACTGTTTAAACAATATTTTTTTTTTACAATAAATTAGTCGACTTATATGACCGGTCGAACACTCTCTAGAACTTCTGGCACCGGGCTGGCAGTGGCAAAATAGACGACGAGTCGTCAAGTCGACGACGGCGCGCATACGCGTACACGGTTATTTCAGCCGGGGGGGATCGCCCGCGCGAGCGAGGGCGCCTAGAATAGAGCCATAGGCCGTGTCATGTGTCGACCAGTGCGCACCGGGGGGCGCCACACCCACACAGCCACACACCCGCGTGTCCTTCCAACGTACGAAATGCATGAACCATCAGCAGTGCCGGCAGACCGGACCATGCATAGTATGCATTTCGTTTTCAGACGCACACTGTTAAATTTAATGTGCCCATCACACGTTGCGCAATGCTGGGTAGTTGCGACATAAATCATGGACGCAATCTGTATGTTGATTGTCTGCTTATCGTTTTCAGACGCACACTGTTGACAATTTAATGCTCTTCGTCCCATCACAGTGGATGCTGTAATAATAATAATGACTTAATAATGCTGTGTCGTCGTTGCTGCTGTGGCTCCTGCGTTGTTGATGGTGTCAGCTAAGTATATGTAGTATATCACGTCGGCCTGTGCAGGCAAACATTGCTGGGGTCACCTGTTTGCTAGCATGACTGCATGAATAGTTCTAGCCAGTACCCCTTCGTTCCATATGCAGTATAGTCGCTGTCATCACTTGGTTTGCTCACCCTTTATTACCTGCTTGTTAATTTCTGCCAAACGATTACAAAACGACTGAAATGAAGGCAGGATTTACTATTGACAAGAGATTGTCATGAGGAGAAATATTTAGATCTAGGAACTTGGCACACAAAGACTCGGAATTTATAGAAGGAACCACCTTTTTTTTTTTTTGAGAATCTTATAGAAGGAACCACCCTAGTATTGTGAGCATTGCTAGATTGGAAAGATGCAGGTTGTCAGATCCCAAATCACACCCCTAGACTTCTCTACACCACAATAATCATGCATTTTATTTCGCTTGTCCTTGTAAGCCCATCAGAATCTAATTACTATTATGTTACTACTCTCATCTTCCAGAGAGATTTTGCATAACTTAGGATGGCTTATACCATAACATCTATAATGACTCCCTTGTACATATAGGCTTGGCAGAAAAGTTGAAACAGCTAATTTTTTGTGAGAGAAAAACTGTTGTTGCAACGGCTGATAAGCTGAAGCGAACAGGACAGCCCAAAAATACTTCTCATTTCATACTTCTAATGCCCCGAAGACTATAATCAAAGTATTTATTACTTGTACCTTTATTATTCATACTAAGCATAAGACTACAGATTTCTCCTTGTTTATTGTTTCCCCAGCTCCTTATTTATTGTTTCACATTTCCTGTTTCTCAGTCGCCTGAAAACTAGCTCTGTTCAAGCGACGATGTGTGGTGGGGCGCTGGGTCCGTCCGTCCGTCCTTGTGATCTTTCTATCGGGTCTAGGCGTGATTGAGTGCATGGCTGGGAGCTGTCGCCTGAAAAATATAGCAAATCCCTTTCCAGGAGTGGCAAAGAATCATATTCAAACAAATGGTGATTAATTTTATACTCAACGTGTTTTGGTAGAACTTATTATAATCTCTTCCTATCTTTTAACTTCATGTGGTAGTCATGAAAAAACCTCGACACACAACAGGAAAAGGCACATCAGGGGGAACCCTTGTCTCAGACCAAGTGTAGGGCAACTTAACTCACCTTAACTTTGAGGCGTTAGGTGCACCATCAAGGATTCTATAGTCTTTGTTAGAGCAAGTGCAATAATGAGCTTATAGCCAAGCAAATGCTGATATAAAGGAGAAAAGTAAAGAGAGAGGAGAGGTCGGCTCTCATGCAAGCAACAAACTGCATATGCGGGAGCATATGCAGTGGCGTGGACTAAGACATTGATCAAGTGAATATGAGGAGGTTTAGGAAAGAGAAGGTGGAACATATATAGGTAAAAATAGCAGTAAAAAAGTTTTTCATTGACAATTAGGTGACCAATATTGTATAACTTGTCTCAAATAACTTGGCAACAGTTAAACACTTGGTTCTATTATTATACTTGCTCTTTATTTTTTTTTAAAAAAAGATTGCACACAGCATTGTTATCTTTCAGTGCCTCGGTGAATCACATTCACCTCCTAACTTTTGCCGCCATTGACCCATACCTGTCTGTACTCATTCACTCCGTGCGTAGTGCATACAAAACGTCTTCTACGTACCATAAGGACGTCTGCCGTCATCCTAAATACAGGACCACCATGTGGATGGAACATGGAAGGCAGGAACTGAAGGCGCAGTTTCCGACATGGGAATTAAACGAGACATGGACACATAGCACATCATCCTTGTCTTGGATAGGAAAACGGCTTCGCAAACGGCACGTCGCGTCGTGGCGGCCGCAGGGGAACGACGGAAGGAGAGGATAGCATCGAAAGGCCATGGCGTCCGGCGTCGCGATTCTCTCCACGCCGGCACGCGCGCCCACGCACATCCATTCGTTCCCACTGATAACGGTTGGCACGTTCCGGTCAAAGCTGGCGCGGCGCGGGGCTGCATCGATCGATCGGCATGGAAGGCAGGCAGCGCATCGCATGCATATGCATGCACGAGAAACCCGCGCGCGCGCATGGCGCCAAACGGCATTAACCGCCGCCGCAGGCCGCCATGGCCGCGGCCGGCGTCTCGTGCGCTTACCAGCCGCAGCTGCCGGTCGGCCTCCCCACGCCCACGCGCGCGCAACCGGCCATCCGCGTCGCACCAAAGCGCATTATTGACGCGCGCCCCGCCGCGCACCGCGGCCGGCGGCGGTGGTGAGCCCGTTCGGCTCGGCCGCGCGCGCGGGCCGGGGGCGTCAGCGTCCCTCCTCCACCTCAAGAAGCGCGGCCGGCACGGCGCGCAGCGGCACATGCCACCGTGCCTGGCGGCCCTGCGCCTGCGGGCGCGTGAGCTCGCAGTGCCGCAGAAACTGGCAACACGTACACTGTACACATGTCTGCACTGCACGGCGGCCGGAAAACCAAAAGCCCGTGAAGGCAGCGTGAACTGAGATCACGACGCCGATCGAGTACAAACAGTAATCGATAAACAATCGCATCCATGTAGCTACTACATGCATGCCTGCAAGTCCGCAACATATATAGAAAAAAAAAATGGCCGGTTCTGTGGCCTTCAGCTGATGGGATGCATCAGATACATACCAATGTAACCATGCATGGTGAAACATGTAGAGAACCTGTAGCTGCTGCTAGCTAGCTGTGGGCCGGATGCTAGAGATCGTAGTAGGGCCATCCCGATTTCACAGCCACGGTTTTTTAGGTTAGGTTTTCTCTCGATCTACTGGTGATCGTGTAGTATGTTCTGGGTCCAATTTTTGAGCTGGCCTTGATGGACCACCATGGTCCAAGACTCCAAGCTGTCAGGACAATCCATGTGAGGAGGTGGCAACGATTAGCAACGATCAATCTCCTCGAAAATCGCGTCGCAGCGTGGCAGCGATGGTTACAAATCTCGGTCTGCTGGGCGTAGCGTAGAGACGAACAGACCAGAGCGATCGAGTGTGAACTGCGAAAGACTGGAGCTGTGCCATGCATACCCAGAATTAGCAGTCGCCTTTTGGGACAGCTCAGTCTCACCAAACTTTCTACTGCGCCGTGCCCGCGGTATGCCGGCATGCTGTTCCGAGGAAGAACGTTCGTTCCATACGTGACAATAGTATACCCGGCCGTATTGCACGTGCACACCAAAGCAATTTCTGTTAGCAATTAGCATGTAGTAACATATTTTAAGTCTACTGTAAAATGTTTCATATTTTGGTACTTAGAAGAAGTTTGGGCATGCATTGAATGCATGCGTTCCAAGACATTTTACATTTGGCTATTCTTTGTAGATTTTGATATATACGTACTGACAGGCCCAATAAAAATAGCTTAGTGTTCAACGAACAGAAAATTAGTTAAAGACATGTCAAAAGAAAATTGAATATAATGTGTTCAAGGAAAAGTAATACTGAGCTTGATTAATAGGCTAGTGTTGCGTGTCCTAGGAGCAAAATAGTTTCTTGAAAACAATGAGCCGCTTGAGAGAGGATGATAAGCTAATTTTTTCATGAAGAGCTAAACTCACATACTTTCCTATGATTCATATGTCTATGCTTTCACATTTTTTATATACTAGCATGTTAGGTTACTCATTTTATTTTTTTTTAAGTTTATATGAACTCATATTGACTGTATTGCGCTGAGGCTGTTCTAGTGTTTCACGTTGAATTTTAGAGAGCATGGTTTCCACATAATTCGTACACTTAACCTTCAAAAGTTAACTGCATGCATTGCTCTTGCCGGTTTGCGGATTGTTCGCTGATCGCTGCCATGTTTGGTTATACTCTACTTCCATGTACATAAATAGTACAAGATAATTAGCTGAAAAGCTGCTGAGATTCTCGCAGTACATTATTATACTAATTAATCCGAGTCTGGTCATTTGGGGTTCTGCACATCCCGTGTCCGCTAGCTGCTAGCTGCACCCTTTTGCCATGTGTGTTTGCATGTACTGTCTCGAATCCGCGACACGAATCGCGAGTAGTAGTAAACAATGGAGTCACCTCCGTAACAAACACTTCTGTCATGGCAGCTACTGATACGGAAAAGGTAGCTCGCCACAACCACATTTTCTTGGAGTACTTTCCTGTACATGGGACTCAGAGGCTGCTCACCCACTAATCAACAACTCCTTGAAACCAGCTGCAACCGGTTTCTGCAGCCTAGAAACGCATGCATAATAGTAGCGCATGTCCGGACATCCCGGGTGTTCCCGTAGCTTGGACAAGGACAACATCTCCTCTCCGTAGCCGTAGGTACTATGGTAAGTAAAATCAGGGCGAGTACGGCGTGAATCAGTGTCGCCAAACCAGCCGTGTCCCAGAAGTTTAGCCGAGCCCTGAATTCCTGGGTTAGTGTGGTGACTAGTGTGGTCGATGATTGACCGCGCTCAAGGACTTACGTTACCATCCTCGTAGCACGCACTAGCACATAAGTAGTGCTAGCCCACGTTGCTCATGTGACCTGCTTGCTGCTGCCTGTCTCGTTGCTACTCCGGCCTTCCTCTGTTAATCCATGTGGCATTGGTACTTACCACTGTCTCCAACAGCTGCACTGCATCCCGTGTGGTGTGATGGATTGGTCCTCTAATCCTCTTCACGGGCAGCATAACCGGTCTGGTTCTCAGAGGCATTCGGAGAAACAAGCTAAGCTAAAGCTTCCTTGTACAGGCACGCACCTCATTAACTCAGGTGCTAATTGTCGTAGTCGCCATTAATCCGAGTTCAGAGAGCCTGAAACGACTATTGCGCCATACTCTCTTCTCTGACTTTTCTTGCAGCTCCTCCACTCCACTCCACGGTGCTGCTACCCAGCACGGCGCGTCGTCGTACCCTACATAAAAAGAAGGCAGCTTTTGGCCACATTTGATGGCCATGTCCCAGTCACTACTGCGGCGCTGCCGATCGATTTGCCGAACATGCATCCACTAATGTTCCTCGGCTGAAAACCTTATCCTTTCCCCCCGTATACACTCAGCCCACCACCACTAGTAGTAGAGACGGGAGAAAGAAACATACGCATGCCACCAACGCAAACGAGCTCAGAACCTCAGATACGCATCAGTTGGCAGCCGCCGACGCCGACGCAGCGGCAAAGCTGCAGAAGGGGAAGAGCGATAAGTAGTAGACGGCCGGGGGGGCGGTGCGGCTCGGCGTGCTAGTACAAGTACGCGACGCACGCAGCTCCGCAAGTAAACGATACCGCGCGTCGCCGCCAAGAGCTTACCGACACCGAGAAGCAGCCACGCGCGCGCGGAGCTCGCTACTACCTAGCTAGAGCAAGCGCGAGAGCGACCGTCGGCCACCCACCCGCCATGTCGGCGCTAGTGGACGCGCTGTGCGCCGCGCCGCCCAGCGACGCCGCGGCGCTCGTCTACGACACCTTTCAACGCCGCCAGCTTCCTCTTCGACACCGCCGCCTTCTGGGACGGCGGCGCCGGTAGCATTGTCGGCCCGCGCATTGTCCAGCAGCAGCAGGCGGCAGCCGGCAGTGGAGGCGCCGGCGGCGGGGGAGGCGCAGGCAGCGACGCCGACGACGTCGTCGGCGGCGCTGACGACGACTAGGGTCAGGAAGCGGCGGCGGCGGGCGCGGAGCTGCAAGTCCAGGGAGGAGACGGAGACCCAGCGGATGACGCACATCGCCGTCGAGCGCAACCGCCGCCGCCAGATGAACGAGTACCTCGCCGCGCTCCGCTCCATCATGCCGGAGGCCTACGTCCAGCGGGTACGCACGCGTAGCCGTCGTGTGTAGCAAACGGACACCGCTTCGTGTCAAGCGTGTTCCTTTCTTCTTCTGTAGTAGTTCTGTTCTCTACCTATTCCTCACTTCCTCTAGTGTTGTGTTCGTCAAAGGAAGAAAACGATGGCGGAGCAACCATGGCCGGAGGAATGTCGTTTCTCTTGGCGAAAGATACCCCGCCCACTTTACTTTCAAGTATCGCGCGTGCAGTTCGTGCAATGCCTTCCCCTTTTTCTAAGTCAACCGTGACTATTTTACGCCTGCCATTCACTAGCTTTAAGCTTTTAATTCCCTTTGTTCAGTCTTGGCCGGCACCAACAAACCTTCCATGCATTAATGTGTCCCCCTTCTGCCATTAACTTCGCTCTAGTTCTTGCACAGAGTTAATTCAATGCTCCGACTCACTCACTGTCTGTCCAAAATCCAAATCCTGACAAAACTAAACGGTTTCGAAAATCTTCGCAGGGTGACCAAGCTTCCATCGTCGGCGGCGCAATCGAGTTCGTCAAGGAGCTGGAGCAGCAGGTGCAGTGCCTGGAGGCGCAGAAGCGGAAGCTGCTGGTCGTTCACCAGCAGCACGCGGCGGCGGCGGCGAATCCTGACGCGACGCCAATGCACGCCAGCGGCAGCGGCAGCGGCAGCAGCACCACCAAGACCTGCTGCGCGGATTCGGCGGCGGCGGCGACGACGAGCAACTGCAGCAGCAGCGTGACGGAGGACGCGGCGGAGCACGCGCACGCGCACGCGCCGCCGCCCCCCGTTCGCGCAGTTCTTCACGTACCCGCAGTACGTGTGGTGCCACCACACGGCGCGCGACCCCGCGGCGGAGGGGGGAGGACGGCCGCCGGTCGGGGGTGGCCGACGTCGAGGTGACCCTGGTGGAGACGCACGCCAGCCTCCGCGTGATGACGACGCGGCGGCCCGGGCAGGTCCTCGGCTTGGTCACCGGGCTCCAGGCGCTCCGCCTCGCCGTACTCCACCTCAGCGTCACCACGCTGGACGCCCTGGTCCTCTACTCCATCAGCGTCAAGGTACGTACTGTATACATATACATATGCGTGCGCGCATTTGCCGCTGCTTTAAGTTTCCCTAATTTAACTATACTGTACTATTTGCGTGCCACTGTTACTGCAACTTTAATTGGTAGAAAATATATGTAACATTTATATCTTTAAATAAATTTATTAAAAAACTAGATTCAAAGATCTATCTAATGGCACTAATTATATATTATAAATATTAATATTCTTTTTTATATAATTGCTGTTTTTGTCTCGATTTTTTGGGAAGTTTTGTTGATGCAGTAGGACAAAGATTTGCAGTGAGCACAAACCGATGCACCACAGCTCGAAAACTACGTTAGGCTCACGAATCGAGCGATTCTAGACAGTAAAGTTTGCGCGTGTGTGTGTCCGAACACATCATTTAGGAATCATGAGGGTCACTCTGCACGAACCAAAAACCAATAGGAAACCAACCGATCAGCACCCTGATCCTACTGTAGAGGCTGAGCAGAGCTGAGCTCTCCATCGATATGATTCGGCATGCATCCCATGTTTAAACTAAAGCGTGTCAGATATTCTCCTGCTGTTGGACGTGTAGACCAAACATCCAGGGGGTCATGAGTCATCACATCGCTGCGGTCCGGCTCCGGCAGGCAGGAGCAGGAGAGCTGGAGAGGTCCTTTCATGCACCCAAGCTTCAACCAGTGCATGTGCATTATTGTTGCCATGTTGGAGGCGAATCAAAACTTTTATTTTCCCCGGCCCGAATCTAAAGCTCTGATGAGAATCCGATGGGCCTGACACGGACACTGGACACCTGGGTCTTTTCTTGCTCCCCGCCGGTAGTAGCTAGAGTACGTACAGTACGCCTGAATGCTACAGCAGCGCGCGGCGTTGGTGCTTGCTTTTGGCCGGAGAGCTCAGCCTCAGCGACGCGCCGGGGCCTGCCTGCCGTGCGTGCCATACCTGCCCTGTCCATAGGCCCATAGTGCCATGCCTTGCCTTGGTGAGATTTGAGCTCGCATCGCATCGCATTGCATTGCACGCTCCGGCTTGTCATGTGCTCATGTCGGTGCCTGTCCATGGCGGGTGCGCTGCAGTTGTGCAGTACCATAGACCCTAGTAGTTGCTGGGGGTAGGCACCCTTGCGAGGCGAGATTCATCCATGGAGTAGTGCAGTTGTAGGAAGAGAAAGAAAGACACTGACTTGCAGGGCGAATCTTTTCGCTGAACTGCTGCCGCTGCTTGGAGATTGGCATCGAGAAATGGGCGGAAAAAGGCTAGTATGCCTAGGCGGCTACTGTAGGCTGCAGGGAGACAGCATCCATGTTCACCCAAATTTGTGTTATGTTTGGCCACGGCAGTACGACACTGTGCATAGCCGTAGTTTATGACCACGGGCAGGGCAGTGGTGGTGGAGTCGACTCAAGTACCCGCAGATTCCCTCACCTCCCTGTTCCTGATGCAGCAGCAGTCAGCCGGGCTCCGGCCATGGCCCGCCACTGCACATGTGCCGTTCACTCGCCTCGTCCCGTCGTCCGTCCAGGTGCTGGTGCGGAGGTGCCTCAAGTTTAACCACGGCGTGCTTGTTGATTGCTGCAGGTGGAGGAAGGCTGCGACCTGGCGACGGCGGACGACATCGCCGCCGCCGTGCACCACGTGCTTTGCATCGTCGACGCCGAGGCCACCGAGCAGCAGCTGCTCGCGGCGGCGGGGACGCAATAGGGCCCCTCCGGCGAGCCGACCGACGACGTCACCGGCGGTCGACGAGACGAGCGTAGAGGCGATGATGTGACTAAAGTCATGTGAGCGTAGTACGAAGGCGTTTTGAAGGGTCCGGTGAAACGCCTCGGTGTAATTGTCTAGTTTCATCTTTTTCTTTTTGGCTGTTCTTTTTTCCTCTTCGTATTTTCTCTAGTACAGTACGTAGTTGTGTATTAAGCGTGTTTTCGGCATGTTGTTGCCATGGTTCATTTAGCGTACGACTCTGATGATGATTAGCTCTCCAGCTAGCAGTCCATTTCCACATGATGTGCAGGCGGCCGCCACAATCTTTGATGTCTTCCCAGAGAACGATTTCTATTCAGACTGTTCCAACTGATAGGTTTTCTTGTATAGTTAATTAAAGTTTATTTTTCTCCCAAAAATATCTTCTCTCTCGTTGCATAGTTTCTTAGGGCGTGTTTGCATACACATGGGTAAGTTACTAGTTGGAGCTAAAATAATTTTAATTTCTTTATATGGCTAATAGTAATGGACTTCACTCGCTACTAGCCTTAGCAAGGAGTGAAAGCATAATAAGAGCCCCCCCGGCTTGTCGCACCCTGCTCATGTAACGCATTGCGAGTTGCGCGACGAATTTCTGGGTCCATGATCGCTTTCAAACAGGCCCGCCAGTAAGACATGTTAACGGGCTTGAATGCTAACGTGGGCTCATTTTTCTCTCCCGATTGAGGTCTGGTAAGTCGCAGACTGACCCGTGAACAACTTCAAAGCAGGGCATTGGACCAAAACTGGGCTGCTGGACTTATCCCTATCTTAACCTAAGACGGTGACCAGTATGACTCAAATGATTTGTTATGCTGGTACTGCTAGGATGGATTGTCACGTACTGTATTGTACCCCTTCAGATCCTGGTGAGTTAATCGCTAGCTATTAAAATTAGCTATAGTAATCCAAACATACCAACTAATAACTTAAAATGATCCATTTGGATAATAAAAAAATTATTAGCTAGCTCATAAAAGTATTTACTTTTATAGTACAGCTAATAGATTAAAAAGCTAAAGGATCCTCAAATTTCTTTTTTTCTTTTCAAACTCGCTCTCTAAATCGTTGTTTAGAGACCATTTGAATTAAAAAAAACCACTTTATATTTTTTTATCCTCCAACAACTTTTCTATAGCTTATGTATGCACTCTAAAGAGTCAATCCCGCTCTCCAACTTTATCTCCCTATCACATATTTACGCCTACTCAAGTTCTCATCAAGTTCCAGCCGCATTAACCGTCCCAAACTTTGGCTTAGACCCTATTTGGATCCATTAGAGTAGTAGCTAGCTAATTGCACATAGCTAATATTGCTAGCTAATAATTGGCTAGCTACCTATTAGTTGGGAGGGTGTTTAAGATGCATAGTTAATTGATGAGATAGTTTCCACCTATTAGCTGCTATTATGATTTGGTCCAACCAGTGAGATAGTTATTATCTAGATGTCCAACTAACAATTATCTAATCTATTATCAATTTCAAAGAGATAATTATTAACAGATATTTATAGAAAATACCTCCAAATAATTTTGTTAAAAAACTAGATCCAAAGATCTTTCGATGATATTAATTATGATACTAATCGATGATATTTATTATTTATTAAAATTGCATTTGATAAAAAAGACGGAGAGAGTACCTACTATAACCAAATAGAGCCTTAGTTTAATTCTCACTTAAAGTAGAAATATATAGTTCCACCACGTCTGTGGAGTGTGTACATCTCCGGCGAGATCGAGCACGAACACACACTGACACACACGATTGCCTTTCTGTCTGCTTGCCCAGGTGCCATGTGCAGGCCTGACTTTCCTGGCCGCCCGGCCAATCATCTCTATGCTTCGGAATCACTCGTGTCGCGCGTGTTCCAATCCCCTGACACCGTGCAGCCACAACGCAAGGCTCTGAATTCTTCTAGTAGTACTAGTAATCAGTAATCACCTCCCCATACAGATTCAGCATTCATCAAGACTCAAGAGTACTCACACATCGCGGGGACAATGCTGAATGGCCTTCTTTTTGTCATTCTACAAGGCTCCAAAACTCGCGATATTCGGACAGATCAAGCGCATGATGGGAAGGAAAAGTCGCACTAAGCAGGCACGCCATGATTTAGTTATGCAAACTCGCATCACACCGCACCTACCGCCTTTCAATGACGAGGATCCGCTCCACCGACGTCCTAGAAAAAGCAGAGGCCAGAAGAGCCCAGAGGCCAAAACGTTGCGTGAATTGCACATCAAGTACTCCCCAGGCATGGGGACTTGGATGTCCAGCTCTAAACCCAACTTGGCAAGCATCAGTACTGACAGTAAGCTTAACAAAATGCTAGCAGATGACAACTAACATCAAACTAATGGCTCAAGGACATAACAATATGTTTTTTTTTTTTCAGCAACATCTGCAAGTCAATTTACGAGCTGAAGAAAAAGTCCTAGTTTTTTTTTTTTTTTTTTGTAATATCAGTGCAAGTTTCATATGATAAGCAGTTGTTGATCCAGAGTCGACATCAACCTAACCCCAACCACAAATTGGCGTATGGAAAAACGCAAGTTTTTATGGCCACCCAAATTGTTGTGCTGTACTGTACGTAACAGAAGCTTGAAGTAAATGGTGTGTTGCCCAGTGTCAGTGGCAGCATTATTGAGCAGCAAGGCACTGGTCACCTAACGAGACCAAACACCTCCGGAGCGTAATCAGATCATAAACTACAATTCAGGCAGGCACGAGCATATGAATTGGTCACACTTCCCTTTTAGTTGAAAACACACACATCAGCAAATGATTGTTCTAAGTTGACAACTAATAGAAGCCAGTGCTGAGACTGACTGAATTCTCACCCGGAGAAAAACCTACGGTCTAAGACTTAAACTCACTAATGCAGGGAGAATTCTGTGAACTGGAATCCAATCGTGTAGAGATATGAGCAGCGAGATGGAAGAAAGAGGTAAAAAAAAAGTGTTCCAAGCCCTATACAATTTTATCCAGTAGAAACACCAAGCAGGTGCAGGAGATCTCACCAGTCACCAAATGTTGCAGTGGCAGACGATGGGTTTCTTCTGTCTGCTGCCTTTGCTACCACAATTCACATGAACCGGTGGAAACAGGATAGAGATCTGCAGACTCTGGTATTGGCACCTTGATCTTCACCGGAAGCACACTCGAACAAAAAAAAAGTATCGATGTCATGTATCCCTCTCTAGTCAGACGAAGAACCACCGACGATCAATTGCCTCATCACATTGGAAGAATCGAATCCTTTCCCCTGCCACTCCTGCTGCTGAAGCACGATCTTCCAACAGACGGCAATCGCTTCGCCGCATCCGGCATTGCACGGCCGCCGCTGCGGCCGCCGCCGTCCTTGCTGTACTCCCCGTGGCACCGTCCCGACGAGCCTGCCAGGAGGCCGCTCTCCCGGGCCATCATCAGCTCGTCCTCCATGCTGGCCTGCAGCACGTCGGCGATGGACATGCGGCCTTCGCGGTGCGTGTCGGACAGCGACGACGACGCCCTCACCGGCAGCGCGCAGTCCTCCTTTATCTCGGCAACGGCAATGCCGCTGGCCTCCTCTGATCTCCCCGGGCGATCTTTCGGCGCCAGGCCCTCCTGGCCGTCACCGCCGTCGCCGCTGGCCGCATTCTGGTTCTGACTCTGCGGCACGCCACGCATGGGCTCCGAGGAGCCGTCGACCGTCAGGATCACCTCGGGGTTGTTGTTGTCTCTCCGGCCGCGGTCCTCCCTGCGCTCCGGCTCCGGCGACACCACGCCGACGGTGACGAAGGCGATGTTGCAGCGGCAGAGCGGGCAGTTGGAGTGCGACTTGAGCCACGTGTCGATGCACGGCAGGTGGAAAGCGTGGCTGCACTTG
The DNA here is from genome assembly GCA_015844335.1 of Chrysopogon serrulatus. Lineage (NCBI taxonomy): Eukaryota > Viridiplantae > Streptophyta > Magnoliopsida > Poales > Poaceae > Chrysopogon > Chrysopogon serrulatus. The sequence continues at coordinate 26,698 of JADLZL010006985.1, read as the reverse complement.
GGCAGCAGCCGGAGGCTCTCGCCGTCGCGGAACTCGCCGAGGCAGACGGAGCAGTCGGTGCTGTCCACGAACCCGTCGCCGCGCTTGTACTTGCACACCGTGATCTTGTTGATCAGGGTCTCGTCCAGCCCGTCCGACGGCACGGCGCCCCAGGGCTCCTGGCTCCGCGAGTCGCCGCCGCCGCCGCCGCCGTCGCCGCGCCGCGGCCCGCCGCGCCCGGGGACCGAAGACCATGTTCCGCAGGGAGCTGAAGGTGCCGCAGTACTTGGAGATGATGGTGTAGTAGCTGACGAGGAGGAAGGCGCTGGCGAGCACGCCGATGATGGCGATGACGAGGGGCGAGAAGGTGGGGCCGGAGGAGTCATCGTCGCCGCTGGGGCCGGCAATGTCGAAGGCCGGCGGAGGGGGAGGGAAGATGAAGTAGCACCACTGCGGGCAGTACATACTGCAGAGGCCCTGGGAGCAGTCCCTGGTTGGCGGCTCATAGGGCACCCACGTCGGCTGCGGCCCAGAAATTGTTGCAGGAGGAGAAGACGACGCCACTGCCGCCATGGAAGACGGAAGCACAGCGACAAGAAGCAACCCCAACAGGGTAAATCTCAGCTACCTCGATCTCAGAGACTCAGACAATCCTCCTGAGACTGCCAAGTTCTAGCAGCACACTGGAGCATGGCATCTTCATGATTTTCAGCTCGAAAATCCAAACAGCTGTGGCCATATGATGGAAGAAAGAGGTAAGGTGTGTGTGCTCGTATCTATGAAGCTGGGCTTTCTAGGAGCTGGGAAATGTTGAGCGGAGAAGAGGAAGACAGATCACGAGATGCTGCCAGTGTGAGGGAATTGCTGCTACGGAATACAGTCCAGTGAGAGGAGTGAGAGCCAAACCAAACCAGAATGCTCTTGCTTGGAAGCTGACAGGGAGGGGAAGGAGAAGATGGCGGTGGTTGGGGGCTGGGCCCGACGCTGCCGCTCTGCTTTCATTTTCTTTTCCTCTCTCTGCAGCTGCCGTTCATGGCCTCCCCTTTACCTAGTTTGTCTCCTTTGGCAGACAGGAGAAAGGGAGTGTTTGGATTAAAAGATTTACAGAAGTAGAAGTGAGTGAATTTGGATGCTTATAACCTCCCTAAAATGAAATAATACAGCTGCGTCAGTAACAATACAGTTGATTCCTCATTCCTCATGACGTAACCGAACTTACCTGGAGCCATGGAAGTATGGAGCAAACAGAGTCATTCAAATTTTGTCACTTGGCAGAGGTGACTGAAACCAACCTTTCCTTCAAGTTGGCAGTCAGTCAAAAATGGATTGAATAATGTGGTGCCCAGTGACTAAGACTGTACCAGACCATATATATATTGATCAAGTGTACAAGGTTCTTTGGTTCTTTGTTAGAGACTGCGCTTTAGTCGGTCAAAATCAATGGGAAAAGGAAGAGGTTTGTCATGACATGTTCAGGCATTGAGCGTTCACGAGAGCAAAAGATTGAAAATCATATTGTTCACATTAAAAAAATTACTGTCTACCACAGGACTAACTTTCATGAAAGCCAAAGATGCAAAAGAGCATATGATGTCCATTTCTATCAATCATCAATGGTTACACAGGTATAGCGATTGAGGATCTTGAAATCGCTCTCATATTAATCTAATTTTCTTCTCGCTTCAAGTAAACTTAGACAATAGCAGCCAGTCTGCCACACCGGCTGCTTTCTTTATATTTACTTCTCCGACACCTTTTCCATACACCTGAGGCCTGACAAGACGAATCACTAATCACTCTTATATTTGGTGCAACCACATGAGAGCCTGCTCACCTAACTCAACCTCATTTGAGGATCAAGTTAACCATGTCTAGCACAGATCTGGACGCAAGTATACACTAACTGCATGTACAAAATCACGCCAGATAACTCTGTGCATGCTGAGTTGGCACAGAGGTCAGAGATTACCTCGATTATCTAAAAAATAGGTCACTCCTCGTCCTGGATGAAGCAACTAATGGTAGGAGCCAAGTTATCTTCGGCAGGCAGGACAGAAACACTGATGAATATATAGAACTAGGCAACTAGCGCAGAAGTTAATTTGATGTAATGGACCAGATGACGAAATCGTCAAGGCCCAACTGATTTAATAGGCAGTGTATTTATTTTGTTTTTTATGGCATGAACAAATTATTATCATTCAGTGGGGTCAGCAGTGCGACAGCAACAGGAAGCGATGATGACAGAAAAAAAAAAAAAAAACAGGGGACATGCGGACAGAAGGGAGATGTGCAGTTCCATTCATTTGAAAGATTAAGGCCACCTAATTTTGGGTGCTTTTGATTTTGGAAGGTTACCAGCAGAACACTGTCAAATGTTGCTTAATGTTTTCGCATATTTATGTAACAGAAGTTAAAATAAGAATCAGTGTGGATTGCATCAAAGGTTCTGGCATGCCAAATAAAATGAAGTGAATGGAACTATACCAACTCGCTGAAGACAAAACAAACACATGAACAACAATTTCAGAAAAGAACTATTTGAAGAAGTAATTGTACTCTAGTCATGTAGAATATCTATTGCATCCAGCCAAGTGATATCAAATGCATCCTGTGACAGCATGCAAACATCTTTTGTAACCCATCGTCTATTTCTATTATATTCCATTCATACCATTTTGTTCTTTTGTTCTTTTCTTCAAATAAAGATCTTATCAAGAATGCACAACTCTGACTATAGTTTATATTTCTCAAAACGAAAAAGAAGGCGTGCCCCAAGTCAAGTGCTGAAAATTCAAATTTGCAAAGTTCACACAGAAAACAGAACCAACTAGTGTCAACTAAATGTGTGCTCCCACACCGACAGAATGAAATCAGGAGTTCCCACAAAGATGACAATTATTAGCTTTATTTTATTCTGCTATATCGTATCATGTTGACCAACTATGTTAATGGAAGATTGGTTGGAGTACAAAGATATCACATAGAATTGGGCGGCAACAAGAACATGTTTTCCAAAAGCATTAGTCACATTAATAAGGATCCGATCATTTACGACATTGTGCTTTCATGTTAAGAAAAAGTAAAGTATCCTTGACATCTACAAAGTAAACTAACCTCATCAGTTCATCTTTGTATTGTAGATTTCAGGTTAGCATCAGATCAATCTGACCCAATCTTGCTCTTTGAAACTGGAAAGGCAGCTGTTTTACGCTTTGAATGAGTTAGATATGGCCTCCACTCCTGCATTCCTCAATACCCTTCTTAAGAGCTGACAACATGGAAAACATTACGGTTAGAGTTAATTCATGTGTGTGACAAATAGCCGCTTTATCCATAACATTGCTTCACATGTGCCCCCTCCACACCCCCCCCCCCCCTCTCTTTTTTGCTGGACAGATCACGATTTTTTTCAAACACACAAGAGAGTTGTATATCTTTATATTAATAAGAAAAATGGGTAAAAGAGCCCCAACAAAATAAAAAAGGCCGCACATGATAAATCTCTTATATGCTCCACATTTTTTTAGAGAATGTGCTTCATTAAGAGAAGGTGAAACAACTCACAAAATACAGTACAAACAAATATGAAAGAAACCTGCACGTGAAGTGTCTAGGAAGACAGAAAACTAGCACAACTCAACAGGACCTTGGAGGTGTAGCATATACTCATCCATTAAGATACAGAAATCTAGTCGAAATTTCAATGAATAAAAAATGCCAAAAATTATGTCCACCGTGTCAGAGCCAGTAAATTTCACCTAGACAGAAATATGGAACAGTCCTGCTAGGCACAGGGGATAAATCAATAGCAACATGGTACTGTAAGGATGGAAAGAACCAAAGAAGTTATCAGATCCATGGGTTAAATGATTGTTTAGCTGGAAAGCAAGGACAAGGGCTACCAAGTTCAAGCTTTCCATAGTTTTGATGCCATGAGGTGGAAAAGGGCAGATCCCACTTGCTGGCCCTTACTTTACACAATAAATAAAGTTGGCACTACAGAAAGAGAAAATGTGGAGCTATGTCGTAGCGGCACATGCCAAACTGATTCAGCAACAGCAACTATTCGGCTCTTCTAGCCGTTTTCGAGCAAAACAGGATAACACAGATGACACGAGTAGTGGTGAGTCAGTCAGTGGGAGTGGTTCAAAGAATAGCATGCATAATTTCAGCAAAAAGCAACATAGCACTATGGTAGTATGTTACAAGCAAAGGTACAATAATTACAGAATGTTGGCAGTAACTAGTGAAAAATGGGCACTACGATTGGATTTGATTAAAGGTAAAAGCTGCAATGTACGCACTTGATCTGGGCTTTCCTACATATGGGAACTGCCAGCCTTTTCTGGGCTTACTGATCAAGACATCAGGTTCTGAAATTCAACCTGGCAGCAACATCTGCATATTGCAAGAAACAGCATTCCGAATGCGCATTAGATCCTTTCTTTTATATTTGATATTGCTAAACAGAGTGGCAGTTCCAGACAGCCACATAAGAGCATAAAATATTTGACAAACAGATAACAGAAGAATCTGCCCTTCAGCTATCCAACATTATCAAGCCACGTCAAAAAACTGCTTCGGCAAAGCAAAGGAAGTTGTCACCTCGGCTACCATAAGCTTAAAGTTGCTGGGAACAAAAGCTGGCTAGAATCAATTCTTCAGCTATATCGAGCATGATCAAGCCACGAGAAAGTTATGCTTCCAGTAAAGCTGAGGCATATACGGGATGCGGCTACCATTTGTCTAGCTTTCCACCGCCTTTTCTTAGTTTTTAGATTCAAGGTTACTAAGCCACAGTCTGGAGTGGAGACATTTCCTTTGGAATTTACTTTAAAGGTTAAGATGGCCGACGAAAGTGCAAGTATTGTTTTTTTTTTTTTTTTTTTTGTCAGTTGTTAACTTGCAGCTAGCAGACGCACAACGTGTTAGTAAGGCAAGTATATTTGTAAAATGCGAGTTATGAAAGATCCGGAGAAAGCATGATTCGGATGTCCTAAATAGGACAGCAAAACACCACCTATGGATGCTGTAAGCTGTAATAACTATGTTTAGTTTAAGGAAGTAAATGTCAGTTTCTCTGGGCGTTTCTTCATCAATTTGCGACGCTCCCATCCCACTACGAGCAACTGAACAATGGGGCACGGCCACCCAATTTGTGAAGCCGCCGCACGTTCAGCTTCCGCTCTCGAATGCATCATTGCATCACCGTACAATACCAAATACACGCTGTCTCCGAGGAGACCACGCTGAATTATCTAGACGGGATAGGGTTTGGCCTCTCACCTCGATTGGCGGAGGATCGGATCTACCAATATGGCGAGGTCTGGCGGCCGCCATACCTCGCCGCCGGTGAACAACCGCCTCCCCAGCACCGGCTATCAGGCGGCGGCCATGGTGGTCCTGAGACAACGACGCTCGAAGAGGAAGACCGAACCAGCAAACCGTTTTTCGCCTTTGGGCCGTGTATGGGCCTTGTAGGGAGTCCATTACCTGGGCCTTGTATAGAGATGAACTGTGAGCCTGTATAACGTGAGTACGTGACGTGCTCCTACTGTGTTCCGACTCTTCGTCTTTTCGCATACAAGACGAAGATGATGTTGCATCTACTGCAATGAGCCAATGATGCTCCAATTGCAGAACCAGATATAATCAAACCATCGAAAGACGCACAACGAATTTGCCTGACCCTCCATGGCATTCATTCAGCGTCACTAGAATCATGCAATGTCTAATTTCATCTTTTAGTGATGTTTGCAATCAATTGTTAATTAAAATTCCTTCTATTATATACTACATGTGTTCCATTTTATCTTCTGCACACGGATATTAAGATTTAAGTTTTAGAAACTCTGATTAATAAGCTATCATTTTTAATCATTATAATACAAATTTTATATGATTAAATTTATAAAAAAAATTAGACTATTCAATGATTAGAAGTTTATAAGTATAAATAATATAATATAAAGTAAATGAATGGTCAAAGTGTAATCTAGGAGACTATGTCTTTTAACTTGTGCTAGATAAAATAGAACGGGGTGAGTAATTGCAACGCCATTTATAAGATTGTGTTATGGCTTATGGATATTCTTAGAATAATAATTTTTTATTTTTATATGGTTGATATATCACACAAGTTAGTAGTATAAAGTTCACCATCGCTATAGGTGGATTTTTATCTTGGATCTGCAATTGGACTGGCGTGTAATGATATGACACGGTGTTGGGCTAGATACAATGGAGTTGGAAGCAAGTTTCTCAGTGCCCTCAATCATCGGTTACGCCCCTATCCTCCAACTTGTAGTGACTTTCATCAAGTTGAATGGTGACAAGAAACAAGGGAAATCGCAAGGGAGATGCCGCCACGAGCAACAATGTTTGAAACTACTGCTGCAAGTGGCTCGATCTGTCGCCGCTTCTGCACCGCCCGCACCGTAAGGGTTGAGCTCGTAGTTGGGCCAGAGCTTTTTATTTTGCTTGAGGACCAATGTGCTTGATGCCCGCATGGGCTCGGTTGTAAATCACCAAAATCAATCCACACTATGTGATCTTTAGTATAAAGACTATCGTATCATAAGAACATATCCGTATTTTCTCAACATTAGGGACAGATGTGGTGCGCTTGTGTCCTGCATTGAATTTTTTTTTTTGGAACAACACGCGAGAGATTGTTTTAATCATGACCTTAGATGGAAGATTGTCGTAATTGTGACCATAGATGGATGCAACATAATGCAGTTGCTATGCAAAATCTCAAGATCCATTATCTATGCTCTCTAAAATGCTACAATATTTGAGTCCTCAATTGGTTTTTTGGAGAGGCTTTAAAGGGGCTCCATAGTTCAACAGCAGTAGGGGGCTTGAGCCCCCTACCCCACTACTAGATCTGCTTCTCAGTGGAGTTGAAAGTACAATAATTAGTACCATACTACTAGTTGATTTAAAGGTGTATGAGTTTTGCCCCTATTTTAGTTTCTTGCCTAATCATGTGGACACGACCTTTAACGACTGGGGCTCACGGTTATGATCGAGCATGCTTAGGGTCCATCTAGTTGGGCTTCCAACCTGCTTTTATTTCTGTAGAAACTAAAAGCCAACCGAAGAGCTTAAAAGCCAAAGGTGCTTTTGCCTAAAAGCAGTTTTTCCCGTAGAACAAATCCAAAAGCACCCCTTCCTCTACATTTTACTAGCTTTTGGGGCAAAAAATTACCCACCTACAGATGATTATATAGACACCGATTTGTTTTCGTTCTTCCTTCTTTTACTCGAGCGAGCAACTATTCCCCACAAAAGTGCCGCCCGTAAGGCTCGGCTTCGCCCGGCGCCCACGGCCTAGCGTGGATCCGGCCCGGCCGCAAGCGGGCCCGGCTCAACGTCTTGGCGCCCGCTACGGGACTTGCCCTAGCCTCCGGTCTTCACCGCCCCTCCTTCCTCAGCTCTAGCCTTCGACCCCTATGGTGCTTCCCTCTCTCCTCCCATCTCTGGCTTCCTCTCCTTGCTCAGCACCAGGCCCACGGTGGCACGGCTCTAACGCCGGCGAGATCCATGCCTTCTCTCCTTGTGGCCAACCGACGATGCTTGATGAGCGGGCGCGGCCCGAGCTCTGCCGTCTCATCCCATGCCCACCACATGAGAGCTCCGACGTTAGTGTGCGTCATCGTGCACCAGCTCCGCCACGGGCGAGTTTGACGTAGGCAAGCGTCGCCGCGGTCCTTGCCGAGTTGCATGGAGGTGAGGAGGTCCCGGTCCTTCACTGCTTGGCCAACGGGAGGAAGAAGAAGTGGCTGACGAGCAAGCCCCACTCGTCAGTGGGAGAGAGGAAAAGAGTTGAGTGAGAAGGCAAGTGATGACATGATATGTGGGGGTCTTCTCAATTGAGGCTGTTCGGCGGGGACTTATAAGTCGGTGATAAACCAAAAGATCTGTTGAAACAAATGATTTTACGTGAGAAAAAAATACCGGCTTACCGATAAAGCTTAAACGGCTTTTTAGATGAAGCGAACAAGCTAAAGGCACAGCTGATGTAACTAAATGATCTTCTGTTTTTCCCATTGCTACTTTTTTAAAATCCACAGTCGAACTAAGCAGACTCTTTATGTCAGGTTTCGCAATATTCCATGGTAGATAACATAACAGGTCGTTTTCTTCCTGTATTCTCCCCTCGTCGGAGGTGCTCGATGGTCCTCAAGAACTCCGTCCGAATTTGCTGTGAATACCCCCATAATGTTGCACGGAGACATTAAAGTATGCCGTTGTCGTTTTCAAATGTACTTACGTACGTGCTGATCAAGCAAGCAACTTACCTCGCAAGACACAAGACAGCAACGTGGAGTATATGTATTCGCCGGCTTGTATATTATTCATATCTTTCCATCCACAAGACGTCGTATACCGCAGCCGTGATCTCAGCATCTGGAATCCGTGATCATCCTCAGCAAAAGACAAGACCAATTCCATTCCCAAAAACGACTCGCATCACATGATGATGCCATACCATTAACCCCTCTCCTCCTCCCGCTGTCTCGCGACGGGGTGCCCAAGTACACTGAATCCCGGTCGCTTTCGTTATCCACAGCAACTGCAAGCGGGGCCGCCGTCCACGCCGCGAGCGATCCAAATCAAGCATGGGCAGAGCAGTCAGGGCAGCGAATGGCCGACGCGTCCAGTGCAAAATGCAATGCATAGTCACAGCACACTCGCGCGCCCAAAACGAATAACCTAACCTAAACCTCCAACGGTGGATCGGAAAAGGTAGCCACTAGCCAGCCGTCGAATCGAGACACCCGGCCCGGCCCGGCCGCCGTCCGATGTGAAGCAAGCAGCAGCCGACCCACCCCGCGTGGCCGCGTGCACGACGCGTCGCGACGACCGACTCCCCGCGTGGTGCTGGGTGCTGGGGCCACGAGGTGGGGGTGGGACACGGGCACACGGGACGGCGAGGACGCGAGGTCGGTCTACCCGGCCGGTCGACGTCACGGCGGCGACCGATCGATCGGCTAGAGCTCGCGGGCCCGGCCGGAAAGGGACATGGACGAATTCAGTTCACCAGGGCGGGCGTGGGGTGGTGCCTGGACGGCAGCATAGGGGAGGGAGGGGCGTTGGATGGTGGGTGGCAACGTCAAACATGTCATGGCGGTGGCGTGCTGGTGGTAGAGGCGGTTCCCGGCGGTCCCGGAATTATGGTGCCGGCGCGCGCACGAAATTATGTCCCGTGCCTCCATGGAGGCAGGCAGGCAGGCACTGCGCCTGCACGTCGACGAACTGGCATTCAAGACAGACGCGCACCGGTGGTGGTGGGGGACGGAGCATCTTCCATGCCGCGGGGCAGAGCGCCGTCGAAGCAGCAGCCAGCAGCAATTTGAGCTCGCGCCTCTGATTCGTTGTCCAACTCGCCAGCAGCAACAGCAGCAGAAGCTTTCGCCGGAGGGAGCCGCTAGTGGAGAGCAGAGCCGTGGGAATTCGGTTTGCTGCGCCGATAAATGCGCGACGTCGACCGCGGGCACGGCTGCTTCTGGACGGACGGCAACGGGTTCGCGGCAGAGAGACAGAGAAAAAAAAACAAGAGGATATTTAAGGTGGTCGACGCCGGGACCAGGCAGGCGGCGGCGTCCACGTCGGGCTCGCCGCTTTCGGGGACGAATGGCGGGTCAAGCAAGTTAGGCGGCGTCGCACGGCACGGCACGGCTCGGCTCGGGCCAGCGCCCCTTGGGCTCCAGGCCACCAGCGCCCAGTCCACGCCGGGTGGACGGAACCGGGCCGCCCCGCGCCGCGTGACTCATGGCTGGCGGCACCCAGAAAGACACCGACCGCGCGCCGGGCGTCCACACACGTGCCCCCGCGGCCGGCGATCCCGATTCCCATCCTCTGGCGCGCGGCCGCAGGCTCTCCAGACGCGCCGGCATGTCGCGACCGCGGCGCATGTGCGCGCGCTCTCGCCGAACCGCTTTGGACGTGCGGTTGGAGGAGTGTCCATGGTGGCGCGCCCCCGTACCGTACCAGCGGCCACGCAGGGGCAACCGGGCAATGCCGCGGCGGCATCTGGATTGGGGGGTGAACCCCACAGGATGTGTCAGGGGGACACCGGACACGGACACTGCACTGAATGATGTGCCACTCTATCAAACCAATCTTATCCTGCAATAGCAGCAGTCCAGCAGCAGCCAATGTTGGGGGCAGTAGCAATAGTGTGCCATTCCGGCATGATTTGGATCAGCATTTCTTTATTTTTATTACACGGCTGTTGATGATGCACATACGAACACCTCGCTGCCTACTGCTAACCCACATTCTGATAATCTGATACTATATATTTACATCTAGCTTTGGAGAGTACGGGTCTATAGTGTAGTATATTACAATGTACAAGGCTGCAAAACTTAGTCGCGGTTACGAAGGCTGTAAAGTAGCAGCTATCTCACAGTGCTAGTAACTAACAACTACTATGTGTAACTGTAATAAGGTAAGAAAACCTGAAAAGAAGCTAGCAAACTATAGCAGCACCACTAGTAGGTGTGTTCGTTCTTCTTACCGCTCGCCCTTCGCTGGCATTTGCGCCGCCGGCTGTTATTCCCTTCTCTTCGGGCTATGTCATGTACTATAATACAGTACAGAGTTGCATTGCCTTGGCGCTGACAAAGATCAGTCTCTAGAACTCGACGATGAGGCTGCCGAAGGGCGACCGGTGCGGGACGCCCTTCCGGCGCTTGTTCCCTGGGCGGCGGTGGTTGGCGGAGGTCGGCGGCGGGGTCGACGGCGAGAAGCTCTGCACGACGCTGCTCTTGTCGCTGCTGGCGCCGCTGGTGCTGGTGCACGAATCCTCCGATTCAGAGCGCACGTCCTTGAGCGCCGCCCGCTTCTTCTTGTCAGTCCACTGCTTCTTGTTACCGCCGTTGCCGCCGCCGTGCTTCTTCCTCATCCTGGGACGGTAGCCGCGGGCCGTGCCCACTATCTTGCAGCCGAGGGAGCAGAAGCGGAAGCAGTCGAGGAGGCTCCGCTCGCAGACCTCGCAGGTGTTGGTGACGCCCTTCCCCGGGCGGGGCTGCGGCCGCTCGTTGAGGAACACCACGCGCGCGCTGTTGATGATGTACGTCTGCACGCCGGCGATGTCCAGCACCTTCTGTATCTCCGACACCCGGATCACGTCGTGGTACGACGACCTCCGAATCTGATTGATACACAAACCAGCCCGTGAGTCAATCAGTTGCCAAGAAAAAAAAAAACAAAACAAAACACGAACACCCAAGGAGATCGATGGAACAGAGGGAATGTGCAGCAGGAGGCACTGGGGGGAAGGGAACGCAGCCGCCGCCAGTACTGCATCAGTGCTACTAGGCTGCTAGCTAGCTCTACTGACTACTGAGTAGTGACTGACCTGGATGGAGTGGTGGCCGCGGTGGTGCGCGAGGCAGAGGGAGCAGAGCGCGCCGTTCATGCAGTCGAGGCAGTACATGTTGCACTCGCTCTTGTGCGCGTCCGCGTGGATCCTGCATTGGACGAAGAAGCTCGTGGACAGCAGCGGCTTCAGCCACGGCGGCCACCGCTGGTTCTCGCCGTCGTCGTCGCACTCGCCGCCTCCCTGCAACCGTGCACAGACATACACATTCAATCCAGAAACATCGCCAACAACCAAGAAACAGAGCGACACAAGAAGAGGAGAGGAGGAAGGAACCAATTACCATGGCGCCTCTGCTCTTCAGTCCGAGAGGGCTCGCGTGATCTATTGCCATCTCGTCGAGGAGAATGCGTACGAGTGGAAGGGACAGGGGAAGAGGGGGAGAGGAGAAGCCTTCGCGAGGAAGGAGTCTGCCGGGGCTGCGGCCGGGCGGCTGCGAGTGTCAAGTCTTTGTAGACGGACGGGGAAAAAGACGAGGTTTTGGCACACAGGCAGACAGCAAAGGAGTTTTTAATAAATATAAACAAAAATATAAGGGAGACTTCACTTGGGTGATGCTGGCGCTTGATAGAGAGCTCTGGTTCGTTCTTATCGCCTCGGTGCGCATCCGGGCTGTCGCCGAATGAGGGCCTGAACCCGATAAGCGCGGTAAGTACAGGAGTACATGTGTAACGTACTAGTACTCCCTCCCTCCGTCCCTTTTTTATTTGTCACTTCGCTTCCCGAAACACAAATCGCCAATAAATTTAATAAATAATAAATATTATCGATTATTATTATAATTAGTATCAACGAAAAGATCTTTAGATCTAGTTTTTTAACAAAATTATTTGGAGATATAAATATTGTGCGTAATATAAATATTGTGCGTATTTTCTATAAATTAAGTTAAAACTTCATAAGACGCATCCCACGGCGACATATAAAAGGAACAGAAGGAGTACTACTGTGAATGATTGAATATGATGCCATGATGGACTTACGAAAAACTAGAAACTCCAGCACAGTTCACATTGTCTCGTACTGCCTTGTCTTTATCTAAGTCTACACGTCATCAGTTGATTTGGTTTTCAACTTGGATGCCATCATCAGCAGCAGTTCATTTCTTTTATCGGATCGTAAAAATTAATCGGGTTACGTATCCAACTCCAATATAAATCCACGAACCGAAACCGAAATATCCTCGTAGAATGCCTACTTATTATACTCGCGCACTTTCCACTTTGCTGTTTTGTTTATTCCGAGTGCTGTGAGTTGAATACGAAGGTACGTGAACTCTCCATCACACGCCGCACCAATACTCCTCTCGGAGATTCTATCGCAATCGCACGCATATGTTTTGTCTCCCCCTCCACTCCAAAACAGCGAGGCAGAGTAACCCCCCACGTTTTCTTCTCAGGAGAGGAAAAAAAGTGAAAAAGGCCAGCAGAAAAGTTGAGAAAAAGGCGCCACTAACACGGCATTACCGCGGTAATGTGCGTCACCTTTGGCATCCATTGCCTAGCCTCCCCCAGTGGATCACAATGGGATCAGATGCGTCCTTAGCCGTGTGCATCCGCAGTTCCACACACTATACCATGATAAATAAACTACCGCGCCCTTTTGGTTTTGGACGAAGATGCCACACGTTCTCAAAGCAGACCAGGGCCTCTCTCTTTTCGGTAGTGGACAGGACTGGTGGCCGAGCTCGTTTTCCTGGCCGCGAACCGTGCCATCCGTCCTGTGAATGTGAGTGTGACTTGCCGAGCCTTGATAGGTCGGCCTCGGCAATTCCGTTCTCCCGTTGTTTCTGCTCTGCAATTGCGCTCGCGCCTAACCTGATCCGCTGCTACGTATCTGGGCTGGTGGCGGTTCGGCAACCCACACCCCGTGTAACCGTGTAACGTCCGAACCATCTTTGCTTCTGCCGAGTGCCGAGCGCAATCTGTTCGGGCAATGGCGCGCAATGGTGTCCGGCAGGAGGACACGTTTTGGTCGCGCTTTTCATGTGCGTGCAGTGCAGTCGTTTCAGCTTCACGGCACATCATCCATCGGTTGGAAAATATAAATCCTGTGACTGACGAATCGATGCGCTGCTACCAAGTGGACAGGGACACGAAAAAAGTCATCGGAGTGCCGTATGCGTTCGACCTGCAGCGGTTATACGTCGCATCGTCGCCGTGGATGTAATTGTAACCAGCCTGTAATTAGTCGCTTCTTGGTCCTGCCTGGGCGACAGCGAGCACCCGTTTTTACTACTGAACTCACCGTGAGCGTGAGCGCCTGAACGGATGGTAGCGGTACGAGTAGAACACAGAGAGCATGCCGAGATACAACTAGTGGGTCCCGCCGGTTGCAGAAGCGAGCAAGCAAACGTTGACATGGAGCTCTGCGTCGCGCTCGCGCTGTATAGTGCAGCTGAGTGGGACGCGTTGTTAATGTAGGAGTATTTGAGATGCCGTGCCGGCCGCCGGCGTTTGTTGTTGCTCGGAGAATCGCATCACGGCACATGCGGCGGCGATGTGCCTTAGCTTGGAATCAAGAAAGAAATCGCAGAAATCGCGCCGAGTCAGGCCCCAGGTTCCGATAATCTGGGTCCGGGCTTTGACAAAAACGCCGCGCACGAACTGAAAAAAAAAAACTGTTGGCGACCTAGTACTCATTCATCATTCAATAATCTGGGTGTTGAATATGCGATCCAATTTTCTGAAGCTCTGCTTGTCCTGTAGCTATCTAGTGCGCAGGATGCTGCAGTGCAGTTTGGGATCTGAATTCTGAGGGTATCCGCAGTGAGGCATGCGAAATAGCTAGTGAGCTGGATGAGAGAGAAAGCAAAAGAAAATATTCTATTCATCTTTTCATGTCTGGCCTCGCCTGTCCTCCCCGTAGGTGCTTGGGAAACGTGAAATCGCTAGTAGACGTTTTGCTCGTCGCTGGCTGCTTGCTTCCCTCCTCTCTTTGTTTTACACGTGGATTTGGGCTGGCGACGTCGCCCACCGTTGCGGACGCCCTGAGCGGCTGGCTATCTGAATCCAGTGGGGTGCCGCAATCGCATCTCCGCTTCTAGGGACACCTCAAAAAGCGTAGTACTATGCAAAGCTGCGTGCTGTGCTTGCACCGCCTCGGCCTCGCCCTGCGTCTGCTCGCCACGCACACACACCTGTGGTTGCAGTTACTACCCTTGCAGCTCCATGTTCCTCCGGCGCTAAGTCATTCCGCAATCATAGAGACGAGAAAGGGGCGGTATCTATGCTGCAATCTAATGTCCACGCTTTCTCTGGAGGCACCCACAAACAACCCCAGATCGGTTCGTGGGCTTTCTTCAGGGCTCTTCTGAGTTTCAGACATATGATGACGACACCTCAGTTTACGGACAACCGCCATTCCACAAGAGTCTATCTCATCAAACATTAAAAATTCACAAACGTTTCGTCGTGGATCATCTAGAAACATTTTTTTTTCTTTTTAACATTAGGAAGAAGAGTCATCAGAAATGCTATTTCACACTGATTATTTCGTTTCAACAGAAAAAGGGTTTTCAGAAGAACAACACGAGGCATTTTCCGTGAGAATCTTCATCTCTGTTAAACGGCCTACGTCTCCTTGGCTGTTCCCTGTTTGGTTCACGAAATCAGAATGCCGCACCTAGATCATCTCTGAAATTAGATACTAGCACAGCACAGGCACAGCCGTAGTAGATTCTGTAGGCGTTGCGTGCGGCTGCTTTCCATGGCGGCTAGCTGCCGCGCAACGCGGAACCGGTCGCGCACGGGCGACAAAAGATCGCGGCGATCTTTTGTGCGTCCTTGCAATATTTAAACTAGCGCTGTGCGAATTTCAATCCTAGCGCCGGTCACATTGCGCGGGACGTGATTGCGATTGCGATAGCCTTTCTTTCCAGAGAATTCAGAGATCGAGCCCGAACTGAAGCGAATTCTTTACTGCCGCTGGCTGCTGTTGTGGATGGCTGAGACTGACGGACGCGAGGATAAGCCGAGAGAGAGCAGCCCAAGGTGACGCCACGGATGAGAGCATGATTGAATATTGATCGGCAAGGAAATGCCTATTCTGAATCATCGGTTCCGGTCGTAGCCTGACACGTTTCCGGCTCGGTTTGGTGGTGCTGGCTGAGTACGTAGCCTTGCGACCCCTTTCCAGCTCGCTCCTTTTGTGGGTTTCTTTAAAGTGCTGGGTGTGGAACAAGAACGTGCTCGTGGCGGACTCTGGATTCTGAAGGATGAGTGGATGACACGGACGGCGGCGCTAATCGGCTTTGGGGCTTTGCTAGTCTTGTTGGTGGCGGTGCTGCTGGCCTACTGGGGTGCTGGCTGTATACCAAGAAAGAACATGTTGCCATTGCCTTTGCCGTTCTGCTGTCATTTGATATTTTGATGGTTGCCATTCTGAGGATATGGAGAACAGTACTGTCTACTCCTACTACTCACCACCTTAGCACTAGCAGCAGCACGGCATCTCAAACGTTTTGACTTGTGATGCTCCAGCGGCTATTCTTTTTTAATAAAAAAAAATAAAGTTAAAGTCATCGAAACTATATATTATCAACCTTATTTTATAAGCTTCACACCTGATTCATCTCTTCAGACCTAGTTCATTTTTTTATGTACGTTTTAGTCATTCTTAGATACATGTGGAACCTATTGAAAATCACGGTTGCTGCACACCGTTTAAAGACTTGACAAACCAGATCAATAAAGGTAACTACTGGTCCTTCCTTCCTATATATATCAATGCTTTGTAATGTAAGTAAATGGTATTAATTTTGACTGATTATTATTACAAAAATAAGATGGTCAAAGTTAATACAATTTGCTTACACAAATTGTTGATCCTAAAGAACGTAAAAGAGAAAGAGAGAGCACGCGGCGTGCAACCATGACCGAAGAGCAACAGAACGAAATAAATGCTAGAAAGCAACGTGTTGCAATGACTCAAGAATAACGAAGTGAGATTAATAGGAAGCGACGCGAAACACATCATCGTGAAAAGGCCGAATCACCACATTGTATCTCAAATATATGTAGAGAATCATACAAAGATACGGCAGAATATATTCGTGGATTTATTGACACACAAAAGAAATGGACATCGAAGATTTTTCTACTATATAAAATATCATCTTAAACACATCATCATGAAAATGTCTATATAATAGAGTTTGTGAGCTTGTGACGATGCGCTCTCCGTAACTTTGCTAATTTCTCAAACTTTGGTTTTTTTGGATTAAATGTCACTTTAACGTCGGTATTTAATTTTACAATATTATTATCATGTTGTGCAATCTATGTGTTTTTAGTATAAAAAATTAATTGTCTTGTTGCAACGCATAGACACGCTACTTGGTAGAAATATATTTTCATACAAAAAATTAGTTGTCTTATTGCAACGACGCTACGTAGTAAAAATGTATTTTCTGATCAAGGGTTCATGATGTTTGGGGAGCTAGATTTTGACGGTGCTACCCCGATTTGACAAAATAGTACTTCTATCCCTAGTACTTTGAATATAACGAACGGAATAGATAGATACTACTAGATTTCTTTTACATTATCCCAATTTCATGGGTACACCACACTTTAATTAAGCATAGTCTTCAACACTCCTGATGATCAAAACGACTCTCTATCTGGGTACGTGCAACAGCACGATGGGATACCGGCCAAGTTGATGCAATCTTTTGTAAAATTGGTGTGCTTTCTTGAGACACATAGCTGCTGGCACTTGTCAGGGGTGCATCCTTCCATCCTATTGCAATCCACTGCAACAAGAAAAGTAATGGTTAAAATCATGCCGATGACAAGAACAATGGATATGCAAAAATAGTTAATTTACTTATATATGCGTCTCCACGTCCTTGAAGGAAGAAGAAGTGCGACATGACTAATGCCAAGATCGCACTCACCACCACAAAGACAGGCATTATTGCATTATTCTTGGTTTTAAGAGCCATCAGATCAGGATTCCAAACCCAACTAGTATACGACTTTCTATTGTCTTATGGCTTGGTTTGGATGTGATGCTTCTTTGTACATGGTTATATAGGGACAGATGTATGGAGTATGAAGCAAATTTGGTCAATAATTAATTATTGGTGAGATACCATTAGTGGTCATTAATTTGATGCCTTATAGCACTACTTTGTTTGTTTGCAACTAATTAACTTTTTCTTGATATGTGTGTGTATTGAGCCAACTATTAAGACGCGGCCACATTGGTTGGGGCTTTGCTACTCTTGGTGCCGCTGCTAGGCGGCCGCCTGCTGGCTGTGTAGCAAGAAAAACATGTGCTACTTCTTCCTTGGCCCATTGGCCGTTGCCTGCTTTGCCGCTCTGCTGTCATTTGATGGTCGCCATTCTGAGGATACCGATCGAGAACAGTACCGTCTAGTGTCTACTCACCACCTAGCACCAGCAGTAACACGGCATCTCAATGTTGTGATTATTTGTGATGCTCCAGCGGCTTAAGTAGTCAGTCAAGTTGTTTATCGCGCGTCGCCGCCGCATTACTCCCCCTGCAAGACTGCAACTGCGGCTGCGAGAGCCTTCCAGGGCAAAGGGCACGCACACCTTCGGCGAGCCGAATGCACATGCGGCCTCGTGAGGCGGGAGTCGCCTCTCCAATCCCAATGCTACCTGCCGCGCTTGTTTTACGTTCGCCGGGTTAGATATGGAGATAAACATGTCAAGTCATCAGTCTGGTCTAGTGGTTGATTGCGACGAGATCATGAGGGGACAGGGCGAGCGTGGGCACGCCGGATGTAAGGAGACGTGTCACCTTGCTGTGCTCCGTCACATTCCACATGTAGCACTCCATTCAACAGTCATTACATTGAAAAGGAAAATCGTGTACTAGTACAAGTCCCATACACAGAACTTTTTACTGTTGCTTTCGCGGTTGTTCGTCAGGAGGGAACGCGCCTCGTTGTTCAAGACCGCAGCACGGCTCATTCTTCGCTCGCGTCAATTTTCGCCAAATCGGCTACTAGGCAACCAGGCCACAGCCCACGAGGCCTGTCCTTTGCCGTTTGCCCGTTTCTGCACAGTACGAAAGCCCAATTTTTCGGCCCCGTTTGAACAGAACCATGACCATGACCCACGAAAAATTCGGCCGGCACACTCGTAGCATTTCCTGCTTGGCTTCAATTAAATAAAGATGTTAAATTTGTGCGTTGTTCCACGCAACAACTGTACAACTAGTAAGGGTGTCCCAATAATTTAGCTTAGATCTAGCTAAATAAATTTTTTATTTCTAAATAGTGTACTCTCTCTGTGCTCATATTAGTTGACGTTTTGGATAAGGACACGGTCTCTAAAACCTAATTTTATCTATTATTTTTTTATTAAAATATATAAGAAAACTAAAAATAAAATTACTTTTATAAAAGTGAGTTTAAAGGTGAATCTATACATATAAGTTTTATCTTTTCAAACTAAATATTTTAAAAGTTATTGCTAGTTTATGTTCCCAATGTTTGACCCAAACCTTGTCCAAAACGTCAACTAATATGAGTATGGAGTAGTAAAAGATAATAGATTAGCGTGAAATCAAGAGATAGTCTCACACGTTTTCACGAAACCCCCTCTCTTGTACAATATGATATAATTGTTGTCTCAATCCTCTACGTCTGGCAAGACAGCTTGGAGCTAGTACTAGCTTATATTGATATTGGGAACACTTGCAAACCTTAGCCTATATTTTTTTTTGTAATTAGCTTTGTTCAATTGTTGTAAATAACATCCCAATATCCAATGTGGGGAGGACTAAACTTTAGCCTATATTTTTTTAAATGACTGAGAAATATAGTCCGTTTTTTATTAAAAAAATGAATTACAAGTTAACTACGAGAGAATCCTTGTAGCGCACCCTAAACCTTTGCACAGGTTGCTAGGGAATGTAACGTATACAGTGCCGGTGTGCAGCCGTTAGACGTCCATTTTCGGGTGCAGTACGAAATGGTTTCCAACTGTGCACGTTTCTTGTTTGCATCTGTTTGCCTCTCAGCGACAGACGGAATGGAATGTCCCGGTCTGGTGTTCCACCCACCTCTGAACAGTCATCTGGGCTCTCAAGTCAGCTTACGCTCCAGTTGTGGTTTTGTTGCCTTCATGTTCCGTTTATCACCGCTGTCTGATCGGAGCTTCCGGTCATTAACTTCTCTCTTCATTGATGGTGATAGCAGTCCTTCTCTGTGGTGGTTTCTGCCTGTGGCCGATAACTAAGCATCCATGATCGTTGCTCATCGGAGCTAATAATAGCCACAGGCTATAGCAGAACATACTGTGGATACCATGCTTAGCTACATGATCTACCAACCTAATCATCAGGGGCATGCAGTGCAGTTAGTTCGTTAAGCAGCTAGCCTACCTAGTTCTTCCACGAGAACTTAATTAATTAACGCGGAGCAACGTGACAGCGAGACTAAGACCCCCCACTAAAGTACTGGCCGTCAAGGCGAGCCGGGATTAGACTATACTAATTGATCCCCGTCGCCGTCGGCGAGATACTGCTTGTGCTTGACGCCGACCGCCAGCTCCCGCGCGTTGCGGTTGCGCCGTCTCGCCATACAATACAGGGCCGGGTGGGCGGGCATCGCCCATGTGCCGCGCGGCGCAGCACCTACCGGGGCGTACGTGGAGGACGACGGGATCGGGACCCGAAGTCGTACGTGGCCGGTGGCCCGGTGCCCGTGCGTGTGCCGCCGCGCCACCAGCTACTCCTACTAGGCCCCATGCGTTTCGCCTGATGCGCCGCCAGCCGCCACCGTGTCCGTCTCGTGTCATTTTGTTTGCGCTCGGTGGTTGCGCCGGCCTGCGAGTGCAGCAACTGCGCTAGCTGTGCCTGTCATCTTGCGGCGTCTTCCTTTTCAGCGACGTGGCGGGACATGGTTTGGGCGTTTGGCAAGGGAGAACTACAGAATTTTGTACACGAAATCGTTCGGTCTGGTTGGTACTCCGTATTGTTTAGCGGCTAGCGCGGCATTTCGAAGAAGACGCAAACAGCGAGGAACTTGTTTCTTTAACTTCCATGCTGCCTACTACTCCGTCCGTCCTATATAGTTCGTCACTGGAGAAGCGTGTTTTTTTAGAGGGGTACGGTTTTTTAACGACAAACTCTATGGGACGGAGGGAATACGTTCAGTAGCTAGTGACCGAAGCTTCGACGTCAGGAAAGGCGGACATTTTTAAAGGACTAAAAGCTGGACTCATACATACGTGTACGCCGGGAGGCTTTGCGTTGATGATCCCTGTGAAGAACAAATCGGATAATTTCGTCGGAGGCAGGGATCCAATCATGACGAGAGCACGTTGATAGTTCATTCGACAATGGGATTTCCTGCACGCCCCGGCCGTAGACCCCAAAAAGATTTTGCGTGACTCGAAAGCAAGGCATGTCTGCGCACTGTCTAACTTGCTTGGCATTAGCCAGTTTCCGTCGTTTAGAGCCCCCCCGGATGACTGATTAGCGTGACATTTGTCCGCACACCAGGCAAAAATCTGTTTTCCCAAAATACAGTTACAGTACGTTGTAGTCCTAGTATTGTTAGATAGGTTATTGAATTTGTTTTAATAACAAATTTATTTAGGTGTATAGATGTTGCCAACATTTCTATAAATTTATTTTTTATTTAAAAAAATGACGGAGCATAAATGCCGTTTCGGCACTTGAGTATTTTGGACCGGAGGAGTAGGCCTGTACTCGTCCCTACGGACCTGCACGGATTTGCACGGGTCGTGCGTGCACGCATGCCGCGCGCGGCGGCCGAAAGAAGCACTGGTGTTGTCATGGCAGAACTGCATTTCAATTAATGGCATGTTACGGCCCTAGGAGTTAAAAGGAGCAAGGACTAATCCCAGATAAAATTGCGAGCTGAGAAAATTTTCAATTTTGACCCGCCGTGATGCCGCCGAACCACACGCACCGCACTGGTCGCGCGCCCAAGAATTGTCAAGCACACGTGCGGTGCATCCGTTGACATCGCGGCCGCACCGCGCTCGCGTGCGTGCGTGCGTGTGGCACAACAAGCGGCGGCCAGCGGCGCTGTAGTCAGTTCGCCTGCAGATCGCAGCCTCGCAGTCCACACGGGGTGAGCATTAAAGAATTGGAATGACTAGAGGTAGAGCCAGGCGTCTCGGTGACGACGTCAAGACCGACATGCGGACCTCTTTGCTGTTGTTCCCCACACGGCTCACTCATGCCCCGCACGTGCGGCGGCAGCCTTATCTTCCGACCCCGAGCCGGGATCCTCTGTGACTGTCACCCTAACCGCAACGACGTGGT
The DNA here is from genome assembly GCA_015844335.1 of Chrysopogon serrulatus. Lineage (NCBI taxonomy): Eukaryota > Viridiplantae > Streptophyta > Magnoliopsida > Poales > Poaceae > Chrysopogon > Chrysopogon serrulatus. The sequence continues at coordinate 5,046 of JADLZL010006985.1, read as the reverse complement.
GGTGTATGTTTTTTTTTTTTTGAGGGGACGTGGGGGTGTATGGTAGGATCATCCGGAGGGGTAACAGGCCCGTGGTGTCCCCGATCGCAACTGCGATTCCGTGAAGAAACACTACTGTCTCCTCCTATGCGGCTGTGCAGATGTGCCCTGTGAGCGGATCTCAGGCTCAATTTGTTGCACCCACGCTCGCTATGGGGGGTACACTACTAGTACTAGGACGAAAGGAAAGAATGGTAAAATAGTCAACGCTCGCTGGAATCAAACCGAAGTTAAAACAATTGTAGGACGGTGGCGGTTTATGGAGTTGCTCTTCAACCACAGAAAATCCCACGCGCAACTGCTCGCCACCTTTGCCAATGGCACTCCCGTAGATAACCTGCAAGTTGACGCCCACTTTCCCTGCTCCGTAACAGCACGCCGTTAGCCCCCCTTCCTTATTATAGGCTCCGTGCCGTTGCCTCGTTCTTTTTCAACAGCGACGGTGGTAACGCCCGTCCCCTCCCCTCACACCCGCGCACACCGCACCGCAGAGAGAGCAAGCGAGAAGAAGCGAAGCAGCAGCCTAGGAGCAACCGCATCGATGAAGGCGGAGAAGGCAGCGGTGGCCCCGGCCGGCGTCGGTGGAGGCGTCGGCGGCGACGAATGGAGGTGCCGGAAGCACCCTGCGGCGAGATCCGGCGGCGGGGTGTGCCCGTACTGCCTCCGGGACCGGCTCCTCCGCCTCTGCCCCAACTGCGCGCACGTGCGTCCCTGCGCCTGCGCCGCGTCGTCGTGCGCGTCCCCGTCGTCGTCCTCCTCGGCCTCCGGCGACGCGGTCGGCCGCGTCCACAGCCTCATCGAGCGGGAGCACCGGATGGCGCGCTCGAGGTCCGTGGCCACGGGCTCCTCCGCCGCGTTCGCCGCGGCCGTCTCCGCGGCGCCTGCGGCCTCCGCCTCCGGAGGCGGCGGGAAGCGGAAGGCGCGGGTCTGGGGGTGGCCGCCGTTCTGGAAGCCCGCGGCGCGGGAGGGCGACGCGGGGCTGGAGGAGGACGAGGACGAGGGGCTGGGGCTGCCGCGCTCCAGCTCCGTGTCCGCCTCGGCGGTGGAGGCCAAGACCGCGGCCGCGGCGGCGCGGGCGCGTGCGCGGTGGGGGTGGCACTTCCTCCCGAGCCCACTCAAGGCGTTCCGGCACCGCAGGTCCTCGGCGAGCGTGGCGGGGCGGGCGTGATCCGTGAGCCGTGAGCGAGGTACCTTGCCTCCAGATGGCCGGAAAGTGATTAGTGGGGCTCATGTGGCCTGGGATCAATTTAATTAGTTAACTAGTAATACTAAGGCGGTGGATTAGAGGAGGAGCGTTCGTTCTCCTTTTGTTTCTCCTTTTGCGGTGGCGTCGCGTGCCGCTGATTTCATGATTAAGTTAGACGATGAAAACCTGAAAGCCTGTGATCTGGGCGTAATGTGTGTGCATATGTGATGCTAGTGGGTGATCTCCTCATGGTTTCTTCTCCTTCGCTTTTGTAGCGTGCCTGTACTACTCCACTTTGTAACACCAAATTGGATATTTTAAGCTCTCCAATTTGATCCATCCATCTGCCGTTGTACTCCTACAGTTCTACTGCTAGGTTCATCCCATGTTCTGGCAGCCACAGCCTCATTGTAGCAATGCAGTGGCGCACGCTCGGCTGCCAGATCGACCGTGCGTGGCGTGCCTTGTCAGTTAACAGCAACTGCTTCGTTTATTGGAGTACATTGCAACTGCTAACATTATTCGTCTTGTTCTTTCGTTTAAACAGTTTTTTTTTCTTTCACCGTAAGTCAGTTGGTTTGATTTATCAGTCTGATTAGCTTCACAGGGAGAAAAGCATCATTATGGACGGAGCCGGGTATAGGATTGTACTGTACTAGGAGTAACGCCATTATCCTTTGGGCACCGACAAGATGGGTGCACATTGCGAACGAGATGCGGTACAGTACTCCTACTCTGGAGGCCTCGACGCGGCTACCGGCTGCTAGGGCTACGCCTGCCTGCCCTGTACGAGTAGGCTGTGGCGCGCCGCGCTGCCTGCCGTGTCTCCCGCTGCTCCGTCTGCCTCCGCAGCAGGCGCAGCAGGTCACGCAGCGATGAGCAGAGCAGCCAATGGGGTCACCGCAGCTCGCTGGCGCTGGTGCCGTATTCGTTCTCCCTGGGGCTTTTCGTTTTGTCGAAAATCCCTGGCGAGACGTGGCACTGCACCAGGATCTCGGCCTGTCCATCAAAGATCAACCGGTAACTTGCGACCCTGATCCGCTGGGAAAATTGAGGGACACTCCGGAAGGCGGGCGAGATCAGAGGTCGTGTCCGCCGCTCGGGTCGGGGGCCGCTGTTCCTGCCGCCCACCCTCGTCCCGTCGTCCGCTTGGGTTTCCCGCGGGTGCGGCCATGCCCCCGCGAAGAATATTGTGATGTGCCGAGTCGAGTCGGTCGGCGCGCACCCAGCTGGGATGGTGGGAGCCAGATATCCCGCGCGGGCCGCGGCGGCGAAGCGCCAGACAGCCCAGTCTCGCATCAATTCTCGTCTCCGAGCGGGGAGCGTCACGTCCCGTTGCTTTCCCCCGGTCATTTCAGCGGGGCAACGAGTAGTTCTCCCTATGTTCTCGAGGCCTTGTTAGTTCAATGCAAATTTCACTGAAAGTTGCAAGTTTTTTCACTCTCTCTCCATTACATCAATTTCTATCCGTATATATGGAGCATTAAATATTAGTGAAAAAATAACTAATTACACAGTTTTGTTGTAAATCACGAGACGAATCTTTTAATCCTAGTTGGGCCACGATTGGACAATATTTGCCAAATACAAACGAAATGCTACAGTTGCAACTTTTTCTGACACTTTTCATCTAAACAAGGCCCGAGTGTACTGATGAGCGGCAGTCCGGCGAGGTTAACGCACCGTCCGCTCGTCACCGTTGCTTGACCGCGGCTCCAGACCGTCCAAACTACACAAGGCGCCACCGGGCCGCCCGAAAAATCGTCCTCATCATCAGACACATAGGGCGTGATTGGTTGGATGTTTTGAGGCCAACCAGGCTCTCCGCGTGCAGGCAGTGCACGTTTGGTTACCTGAAGAAAGCAGCGGGCCTGGGCGGCGAGATGCAAATCGGCCTTGTGAGCCTGGCTGCAGAGAAACGAAATTGGAATCCGTTTTTGCTCGGCCTGGCTGGCGCGTTGCAAAACGTGTGCGCATATAGCATGGAGTGAGAGAGCGGTGATACAAGAAAAGCTAGAACCAGCTTCACGTATGAACCTGGCTATGACGAAGCAAGCAACCAAACGTATTTGACTTGCATGTGCCTAGCCTGGCGCTCGGGAGACTGGCCGGCTGGGGCCAGCCAGGCTGAGCCTATCGCCGAACCGGAACGAGCGCTAGCTCGTTTGGTCGTTAGCTCCAGGTGCGAGCAACGCCACCAGCGTTCGAAGGCCAGCTTCGTCGCTGGTTTCCCACCGGGGAACAGTTGTTCCCTAAATAAACAGTCTCCGCTTGGATGGATTTCAAGCGCATGCCTCTCACGCGTGGAGCCACAAGGGGAATACGACGTGCCTGCCGCCGTCTGAGTCGGAGGATTCCGGTGATCTCAATAAAGACGCGGTTTCATCCGAGTGTAGTTGTAGGTTTGTTTGTACGGATGATGATGTGAGTAGTGTGAGAGTGCGTTGAGTGGGCGTGCGTGTGTCGAGACAGATACTACAAATACAAATTGTATCCCGGATGAGCGGGGTAAAAAATGAGAGGCGTAAAAAAAAAAGAGCCTATCGCCGAACCAATCGCGCCCATATGAAACGTGAAAATAACACGATGGAAACCGACGCCTTGTTCGGTTTGTAGGATGTTAGAAAAACTTGCAACTGTAGCATTTCGTTTGTATTTGGTAAATATTGTCTAATCGTGGCCCAACTAGGCTCAAAAGATTCATCTCGTGATTTACAACTAAACCGTGTAATTAGTTATTTTTTTTACTAATATTTAATACTCTATATATATGGGTAGAAATTGATGTGATGGAGAGAGAGTGGAAAAAGTTGCAAATTGGGACCCAACCGAACAAGGCGCGAGAAAATAACACTCGACCTGCTAGCGGCTGCCTACGCGAGGGCTCCCCACGGTAGACGCAGACGCATGGAGTGACCGCTGACCTCAGGCCGCAGCCGCGGCCACAGTCGCCTGGCTGGTTCTCGATGATCGGCCGGACGCCGGGACCTGAAAAAGGGTGGAGAGGGACGGTCCCGTCTGACACCAACATGATGTTGCCTTGCTCATCAAGCCGCGGCTGTCGTACGGCGCGAGCCCGCGGCGCCACCATCGTCTCATCCTATCGCCCGTCCGTTTCGATGCCCTACGGAAAACCATGGGCCACGGAGCGGGTACGGTTGCTTGCCAACTTGTGAGATCTGGAATCAAATCCGTTCCACGGGACAGCCGCTAGCCTAGCTAGCCTAGCCTACATGGAACAGTGAGGCTACGCTGTGCGGATTGATTACCACACCTGACAAAAGCTGAGATGGCATGACCACCATCCACGTCCTTTACAGATCGGAATACATTGGGACCTTTTATATTCACCACGTACTGAAAAAAATAGTTCAACATACAGTACTAGCACAAGTCAAATTCTTTTAGGTTTGGCATTTTTATTTAAATTAAAAACATTAACATTTATAATATCTAAAGATATCACCGTTGTATAATACATTTTTCTTTTCTGTTGTATTTGTTTGGTGTCATGAGTATTAATACTCTTAAATAAATAGACTTGGTCAAACTTTGCCGAATTTGATTAAGAAAAAGATCTATAATTTTATGATTTTTAGGACATAGTGAGTAGTATTTAAAGACATGGTTTCATATGATTAATGTCTTAGCAAATCATATTTGTTTCATAAAAATTAAATGAAGATTGCAACTTTCTAGTTTTGAGGGTTTTTTTTAAAAATTTTAAGATTGTTAATATGCTAACAAAATAATAGCATATTTTAACCTGGAGGTTATTTTCGCAGTTTGACACCTTTAAAGCTAAATCGGATAGAAATAAT
>JADLZL010006984.1:0-82060 GCA_015844335.1 Chrysopogon serrulatus | reverse complement strand
TTAATAAGTTCTCTCTGGTCTCTGGTGCTACTTTATCAAGTGTGGGTGTTAACTTCCTGGCCTGAGTGTACACAAGTAATTTTATCTCTTATAAAGTTGATGCTCACTACAATTCTATCTCATCATACAAGCCATCCACGTTATTCTTCACTAACTATTTATGTCATCTCCCATTAAGAGTCATATCATCCCACTATCACATACATCATCTTCACTCAAATTTATTCTAAACTATATGTAATCCCTGCAGCAACTCACGAGATATCTTCTAGTTATCTAAAAAAATCAAATGACGATACATATACAAATATTGTATTAGATATCTGGTTTTTAAACAATATTAAATGAGAAAGTTTTTTATTACAATCTTTCGATGTCTTTGCGCACAACAGCTGTTATATTTTCTATAATATGTGCTTCTTCATCTTTTGAAAAAACTTCATATAAAAATACATCTTCATATAAATTATATCTTCATCCGAGTTCCTTTGAAAAAACTACAAATTTGGTTGTTGTGTAGCTATCCTTGACAGTGGTGCTGGTACTCCGTTGGTGCCACTTTTTCATCAGGCGGTCAAAAATGAATCGACTATCCTTTTCAGTGACAAAGGAAACTGTCTTCGATTTAAACGTGGATATCTTTTTTCGCGAGCGGGCTTGTACCCGTATTTCTAAACATGGATATCTTATAGCTCGCTCGCGGACTGGTGGAGACGCACTCACGAGAAAACTACCTGAAATATTTGAGTGCCTATTTTGAGGCATTATCTGGCTACACGACGTGCAGAGGAGTTCAATTGTTCAACACCATGACGAATTGCAACGCTCCATTTCAAACCCCGGTTTAATTCTCATGAAAAAAAACCCGGGTTAACTAGTACAGCAAGCAAAGCTGAAAGCCTGAAAGCTCTGCAGGTAAAATTTATGCACATTTCAAAACCCGGTTACAGCAAGCGAAGCTGAAAGCTCTGCAGGTAAAATTTATGCACATTCCGCTTCTGCATACTACGTGACGTATAAACTCCAAAATTTAGGATAAGTCGAGACGACGTTGGACTTATCTGACCTCTTGTTTACCCAAAAAAAAAACATTCCGATGAGTTTTGGATCGTGTGCCACGCATGTCAGCAGGATGCTGCCGGTCGAGCTCTAGAAATAAGTGAGAAACCAAACCTAGGAATATATCTCTGGTCATGATGTGCACAGGCTACGTACAGACAATGCTGTTGCTATCGACTATGGTGCTACGCACATCGTTTTGTCTTTTTGATGCAGATGGCAAACTCCTCTTTTTTCTGGTAAAAAGAGGTTAGTACCTTGCCATTTTCTACACACGTCACTGTCCAAGCGTGAGTATAAAACTCACATCGCCGTAATCCAATCCAGACGCAAAAAAAAAAAAAAAAAAGAAACAGCCTTTTCTTTGTACTGTAATAAAAAAAAAGGAGTGGGTTGATTGCCACAAGCGCAGTACGAACGAGAGTAGAGAATACAATATATTACTCTTCCATGTCCATGAGCCGTGGCATTGACTCATCGACAACCAAAGGAGTTATTTTACACATCTCATTCTCATTAGCCCACAGAAACGGATTACCACGTACGGTGAACAAATGCTATCCCAATCTCAACTGGTGCAAGATGAACATGCATGCATTTTTTAAACCAATGGTGAAGAGATAAACATGCATAAGAGATAAACATGAATGATACTCCTGCCCAAAAATGATATAATTCTCATATGTAGCACTGAGTCGCTATCTTTAAGCAATTTTATACAGAAAATGATATCAATATAGTATTGCCAATGAAGCACTTCCTTAGTTTATTTTTAACTATCGTTCTTGCTTCCTGGAAAATAATTTTGCCTAAATTTATATAAAAATATTAGTATTTATGATACATAATTAATATCGGTGGTAGATAGATCATTGAATCTATTTTTATAATAAATTTCTCTAAAGATACAAATATTGTTACTGACGGCATGTAAATTAATAGCGATAAATATTTAGGGATGGGGAGAGTATATTATTTGATTTTTATTAGGGCCTCAGCAGAGAGTAACCACGCATGGAGCCGGCTATCCACCCATCCGAGTGACGTGTGACGAGACATTCAGACATGAGAGGGACAGCCCACACTGAAGGAAACGATGAGAGGCAAAAAGGACGGCTGGCGGCTGGCGCACACGACGGCCGGCGGCGGCCTGAATCTGGAGCCTGCCCGTGGAACAGTAGAGGCTAGCGGACAATCACGGCATGGCATGCAAGGGGATCTGAGCCTGCCTTTTCCCGATCTCTGATCCCTGACGAAACCGCAATAGGGAGGCCGTCGCGCCGCCAGCCACCGGCCAGCGACAGGTAAAATAATGCAGGCCCGCTGTAGTACGTGCGCGCGCCACCAACCCCACCGCCGCCGCCCCAGCCGCCGCCGACGGGAGCAGAGCAGAGAGAGGAATGATGATTGGAATACCCAACGAGCGAGCCTATTGGTGTCCATCAGTCCATGTTACACCCACGTTCTTGATTCTTCCATGTCTGCCTCTGATTACCCCTGTGAGATCAGAATAACAAGCAAAACAACAATGGCGCGGGCTAGTTGGGCGAATGGCAACGAACGAACTAGGCTGCCGCGTGCCTGCGTCATGCTGGTGTGATTGCGAAACAGCCACCCAGCGGCCAGCGCCGCAGATGCTGCTATATTCTACTCCTAGGATGCTTGATGCAGGCACTAGGGGCTTCAGGCTTGGCATCGTATTATATTGCCCGTCCGTGTCAAAGCCATATGCATGGTTTATTTAGTGTCAGATGAGCCCAACTTGGGCGTAGAGTAGGCCATCCACTGCATTTGCGATTGCGATTGTTGTGTGGGCGGGCTTCCATCATCATCTTCATCGTCCTCGATCATTGATCTCGACCATTCCGTATATTTTTCTCTGAGCGATCCATTTCGTATCTATTGTTAGTCATCAGGTGAATGTGCTGAATTCATTCCAGGTGAAAAAAGTCAGAGGCTTTTGCAGCAAAAGAGAAGAAGAACAGGGATCTCAAACAGACCAATCAGATTGAATGTATTGAATTCAATTCTTCAGGTTTGGGGTTTTGTTACACTGGATGGAGACGAGAAAGAGACAGAGGCAGTGGCAGCTGAAACTGGAATGCAGGGGCTCAAGAAAGAGATCTCTGATCTGCTGCTGATCCATCGGCTTCTTCTGTGCTGTCACGGTTGGTCCTGTCCCAGCCCCCGTTGCTTGCTTTGCTCGCTCGTTCAGAGGTCCAGGAACCCGGTCTGCCGGAGCACGGCGTTGCGGACGCGGCGGAGGTCGCGGCCCTTGAGCGTGCGCCCGGCGCCCTCCAGCACGGACGACGACCGCGCGTGGCGCCGCGCCGCGACCACGTGCGGCGGCACCATCTCCTCCCCCCGTCCTCATCGTCCTCGTCGGCCCTCCTGCCGCGGCCGTCCTCCCCGCGCGGCGCCCGCCCGCCGCCTTCCCCGGCCACGGCGCCGGCACGCGCACCGGCGCCGACTGCCTCGGCGCGGCGCTCGGCGCCACAGCCCTCACGGGCACCGGTACTGGCACTCCGCTGCCGCCTTCGGCGAGCAGGGACGACAGCCCGAAGCCGTGCGGCACGGCGTGCGCGCGTCGCCTCGCCGCCTGGGGCGTCGGCGCCGGCGGGGCGGCCCAACCGTCCTGCTGGTGCTGGCCCCCGCCCGCCGGCCACACGACGTCGCGCGTTCGTCGAGCTCGAACGGCGCGGTGGCGTCGGGCCCCGCCGACTCCGGCTGCTTCAGGATGCCCAGGAAGCGGAGCGAGCCCGCGCCCGGCGCCCTCGGCATCGCCATTGGCGAGCAGCGGATGGAGGCAGCCAAGAGCTGGATCCCTTCAGCTGATCTGATCAGGAATCAGGTCGGCCCTCCCCCTCTCCTCTCCTGTGTCACGGGCGGCGCGCCGATCGCTCGTGCTCTGGAGGGAGGGCGTGGCCTGTGGGGGCGGCTGCGCCCAAGTGATTGTGTTGGGTTTGGATTGCTGCTTTGGTTTTTGCTTTGCCTATATATAGTGCTGGGCTGGACAGAGGAAGGAGGAGAGTGCGAGTGAGTGAGTGGGCAAAGGACGGCGATGACGTGTCATCTCTCATCGCCTGGGCCCCACCCGACGAAAGGGTCCAGGGAATCTCCAGGTAGATGCAGTGGGATTCCCGTGCTGGTTTTCTGTAGCATCATCTACCTAATCAGTGTTTACTGAAATGAAAATCTTCCTCGTGCACATAGGGTTCAGGGCCAGCCTGCAACAACGGAGTAGAAATTTGTTTCACACGAGGAGCAAGCTCTCTTCGTCAGCGGTCACTGGAAAGGACAGACTATTCATCTTTCATTTACAACAGTTTTTTTTTTTTTTAATCTAGTTCGTTTTGATTTAGTCCTGTAAATGTACCAGTAAAATTAGATGATTTTAGGTCGAAAATCTTGTTACCAGTGATGACATCAATTTTATTGGCAAATAACCAATTTACGATCATTATCTGCAATGGGAGGTTTGTTTCTGGACGCCCCTAACGAGAATAGGTCAATGGTTGCGGAGAGGATTGGAAGTGGTGAAATTTGGGACCTACGTTTTACCCATTAGTGCAATCTTTTCATCGATTCAGGTACGTTTTGAGATGAGACGGCTAAGCTGTTTTGCATGGTACTGATTGTTTTTAGGATTTTGAGAATCTGTTCAATAAAGATCAGCAGGGTTTTGGGGAAAAAAACATCATCGTACATCTTGAATCGACTAGCAGGACCGGATCCACCGAACAAGGTGGGAAACCGGCGGCAAATAAAGCTTAGTTGGACGATGGCGACACCTGGTTGGATGGTTGTGAGCTTTTCTTTGGTGAGGTTAATGAGTACTACTGCTGCTGCTGCGGCAACCAAAATTAATCTAGGTATATCTGGAGGAGCAGACAGGCCGTGGTGGCTACATTAGGATGAGGAATTTACTTACTAGTTTGTGGTGACGGCGGCCTGACGGTGAAAGCAGTGGCTGGCCCATGCATGCATGCATGGAACGTTCCAAAACATCTTATAATAGTTCAGTCCTTGGACTATGAATTATGCACCATGATGGCTGCGATGCAACGTACCTGGCCGCCGTTCTTTGAATTCATGTGTGCTTCTCTCACAAGTCTCAAGGAGGAGGAGGAGAGCAGATTTTGCACGCCAGAGCCCAGGCATGACAAAAACGCCCGCTACTCCTAATTAGCTTGCTCGATCTTCTTCATCAGTCCTATAATAAATAAAGCTGGCCCGGCCCCACTGGCAGGGGTAGACCGGCAGGGTAGGTAGGTGATAGCTGAGGTCGTGGAAGCACTCGTGGGTTTTGGCCACTGCACGAGTGCACGTACGGCTCGACCGCGAGGCTGCAGAAACTGCCGCGGTTCAGTGCACATGGCGGTGCATACGAAACGGACGGTCAGGAAGGCGCTCCTCGCTCGCTGCCGGCACCGGCAGGCCGACCGCCCAGCCGGCGGGCTCCATGCCTCTGGTGTCTGGCTGTATGATTGGTGGCCGGTGGTGGTGGGACGAGACGTGGGCGCCGGGCGGACGGCAGCAGATTTCCTGATGCGAGCGCGGGCAACCCCATCCATCCCCAATCCCCCAGTTCCCATGCTAGCAATAGCAACCCTGCCCGCCCCCCCCACAGGTGACAAGCGAGGAGATGTAGGGGAGACACCGTGGAGTGGTGCGGCGGCCGGCGGGGCAGCAGAGCAGAGCAGACGCCGTGGATGGAGCCGGAGCCGGAGCCGCATCGCTAGCGTCGCGTCCGTCGCGTCGATCCATGCATCCCGTCTCGGCGTCAGGGGGCCACGCACCCCCACCCCAGCGTGCGGCGTGGGCGTCAATCACCGGTGATCCACTCACCGATCTGTCCAGTGTCTGCCCACCTGCACAAATCAAACTGCATGCGTGCGTTGCATGATTGATAGCCAAGCCGAACCAGGAGAATAGCCAAGGCGTGGCAGGCCAGTGGCTGGTGGTAGGCTCCGCTGGTATATATGGCCATTTCGGCCCGTTTTAATTTGATTATCTTACAGCTACCTCGTGGAGCCTTCATGTTAATTAATCTTTCAACGCCCTTTATTGCAGGACACACTTCTAAAAATTCACAGAAAACAGAAAAATTTGTCAATCGATCCTGCGGATTCTAATTATACCAGCATATGCTATTATGAAACAGTAAAACTAATCTAAAACAACATCTAAACTTAGGTCTAAATTATCCAGCCAGACATTAATAAGATAGATAATCCGAGTTAAGAGCATATCTAAGTCTTGCTAAAATCTACTCTCCAAACCATCATTTGGAGAGTTATTCGAGTAAAAATTATTTGTTCTTCAACAACCTTTACTATATCTTGTGTAGTCTAGAGATCCATCCTCACTCTTTATATTTGGTTAGCGATAAATCCAAAATAGAGAATATGTATATTTAGATATCTAATTGAACAGGCTGCTGGCGTGTATTTTCTCACCAAAATCTATAAAGTTTGTGTAAAAAGAACTACTCCGTCTTTATAAAAGATGAACTACAATCTACCATCAATTTACCAGCAAGCGCTGTTGTAAAAAAAACCAATAAACTAGACCTTTTGTATGTTTTTAAATGATCCACTTGACCACTTCAGTTTCTATAAATGGAGGCGTGCCAGATCTCGTCTCATGCATGCTTATGTATGGCATAATCGGAACAAAATTCTATGCGACGGTGTCGCATCAGCATCCTTCGTGCGGCGTCCCTCTGCATGCTCATGCAGGTCCCACCTATAGCAAAGGAAAGCAAAGCAGTTTGCTGAGAGCAAGACCCACATGCAGCAGCACGGTTACCTACTTACCAGGTGTCGCATAGCGGCTTGCATGAGAATTTTTTTTTTTTTTTCGCAGTCTGATTGCACATGGAGTTGGCCCGAAGCTGTTTATGATCAAATACGGAGTATGATCTCAGATGGCACGTAGAGATAGCCATCTCAGTGTTCAAAAACAAAGTTTGAGTATCCATTGAATACTTTTCTCTTTTTTTTTTTCACATATAAATGGCATGGGCCGAGTTTCAGTAGCTGTGTTGTGTCGTGTCACGTTTGCTTGTGCCCAGCGCCAGACGGCCAGACGGCCAGACCCCCAATGTGGCCCAGTCAGTACCCAGAGAAGAGGGCAAACAACTCATTCCGAAATGGGTTCGGAGATGGGCCTCCACGAATCAAAGGCTAGGACTAGCTCCGATGGATGGCGGCCCAGGAAGCTGATCAGCGTGGGCTACCCAATGAATGAGTAGTTTGGTTTCCCGCGGCGGGCGCGCACGAGCGTAAGACCAAAAAATAAACGGTTTGGCCAAAGTTCGAGTTGATTGACAACTGATATCAGTGATAGAAACTAACTAAAAAAGTGTCGTAACGAAGTTACTTTAATTTGTGATCCCAATCCCAGCTATAAGCATAATGAAACTGTGTCTCGCTCAACATATAGTACTAGCATGAATATAAACGTACTGTACACGAGGGGCATGCATGAGGCGATGCTGTTCAGTGTTTAATACTTATATAATCAATGTAAATATATAATGCATGCATTGGCATGTGAGGTCAGACAGATCAGTAACGCTAGCTGGCTCATGTTTATGACTAGGTACTGCCTGGTACACTGCTAGCCAGCTAGACTTTTCGTTCTCACATCAACGTACGTACGGGCTCTGTACATACAACACATAAATAAGTGGTCATTTCTCGTTGAAAAAACAATGCTACCAAAATGGTCGTGTCCCTCAAAGAAGGGGAAAATTGCCACGATGTTTGTGTGTGTAGCCGGTGGTGGCCGAAGACATGCATGTCGGACATTGTTGTCTTGTTGATGACAACATGCATCTCATATCGTGGTGCTAGTAGCTATAGCTCCATCATTTGCTCACATATTTTGTTTGGCCTATTCTTGAACCTCCAAGAGTCTTTTTTTCGCGAACGCGAACCTTAAGGGTCTGATAGTATAGTGAAGAACAAGCAGGCTGGCATACGTTCGTTCGAGAGAGAGAAGAGAGATCGTGATCAGGCGGATCGAATCGATCGAGAGACGACGACACAGCGACCTCACGGCTGGTTAATTTATCTCTGCTGATGCATCTCGTTTTTTATATATTACAACTGATGCATTATTTCTCTTCGTTGTAGTACTGGATACTTGGGAATTAATGAAAGCTGCTACACGACATTGATCGACTCATAATACCAGATATTCTAAAAGAAAAAACTACAAGTACGGAGAAATTTCTACGATTAATTGTAGTATAAGCAGTGTGCATTGGGGACCTGAACAAAAACATTGCTAGCTGGAGTAGTATATACGAATGTTAACTACCTTGGATCTGTAACACGCTGCAATCTGCATGCATAAATTACATGGTGAAGAAGGTTTCAGAAGCCATGCTCCTCCTGCTTACTCGAAACATACATATAAGCATCTCAACAGAAACAAAACAGTTAAACTCATGCAGATTACAGATGGGAAAACGAGAGTATATATACTAGCGTGGATCTACAAGTTCCAGATTACAGGAGGTGGATCTGATCTGGTAGGCTCTTCATTCTTCAACGAGGATGGGTGGAGACGTGGAGTGTACTACACACTCATTATATATTACTCATTTTGTTGAGGGACGTACGCACATATATTATCCTGAGGAAAACAGTCACATAACACGCCACAACTCAGAGAGAGAGAGAGAGAGAGAGAGAGAGAGAGACGGACGATGGTTCCAATGACAAGGCAATGATGAAACCTTTTTGAGTGAATCACCTGCGGGCTGCAGAGATACTGGCAGATGGATGAAGCCGAGGAAACAAAGGTTCAGAGATGGCCATCATTGCTCCAATCTTCATCACTCCTGTGTGCAGTGTGCTCCAATCCCCAGAAAAAGGAAGACATAAAACCAAAGATGAAGATTCAAGGAATAATCATTGCACAAACCTCTTGGCATGCAGACTCTCGGCCTCCTCCTCCTCCTCCACGTTCCCAGGTCCCAGCCAACATGGAGAGAGAGACGTACATACTGCGTACTGGGGGGGATGATGAAAAGAGCAGCAGAGCAACAAGAAGAGAACCAGCTGAACAAGCATATATAGGTAGCGCTACACTGAAACCACTGATTGGGAATGCATGGAAGCCATCTCTGAGGGGAATGAAGCCTGGTCCGAGGTCACAGCAAGCAATTGCATGCAGTATGTAGGCTGCTGCTGATGCATGCATGTAGAGGCCTAGAACCAGACAACATTCCACACAGAGCCATGGCTTCCTTCTCCTTCTTCTTCACTTGCTCTCCGGCCGGCCGGCCGGCCGGGTTCATCTCATCTCCCTCTCTCTCTCTCTGAAGCTCTCCTTCTATCTCTCTATCTCCCAAAGAAGCCCGGCCGGGGTGGTGCCTTTATGTATAGTCCTCACCAACATCGTGGACGAGGAGAGGACCCACGACCCAGCGCTTTGTGCGCTCTGTGTGTGTGTGTGTGTGTGTGTGTGTGTGTGTGTGTGAATTGTGATGATGAGGTGATGATAGGCCGAATGATTAGTCGCCCCCCGCCCGTCCGCCCGCCTACAATTTTGAACCAGCACACAGAGAGTCAGAGAGATCGACATGTACAGTACACTGCGGCCGCCGCGCGCGGAACGTGAGAGCCGTACCGTACCTCGGGGCTCGTGCTCGCACAACCACCAACAAGCAGGCACCCGGGTGACAGACAAGCGGGGGCCACGCTCGCGCATTGATGCAAAAGGCTGGGAGCACGCATTGAGCGGCGAGCTCTGCATGCTCTAGCCTGCAGTAATGGCCAAACGAAACGGCCACAGCGCCATCACATGGCCAGTAGAAAAAACGCCAGGCAAGGGCCGCAGGCAGGCATCGCATTCAATTCAAGCGCATTTAAAGAGGCCGCGGGGGGACGGGGGCGGGAGCGGGACGGCGGCGGCGGCGGTGTGGGGTGTCCAGCCCAGCCATGCAGGGCTGGGGCTGGGTGGCTCATCGATCGGGGGCGTCCGCGGCGATCTGGACGGTGGGGCGCGCGGGTTTGTTGGGAACGAACGAAACCCTAGTTCAGGTCCTCGCGAGGCGCGGACGCCGCCGACGGGCGATGCATGGGCGGACAGCGGCGGGTGGCGGAGTGGTTGGGGTTCCTACCGTAAATGCGTGCGTGATCGAGCGCCTCGAGACGACGTCGAACCCAGTGCTGTGCTGCTTGGCAGGTTGCGCCTGTTGCCGCTCTGTTGGCGTCTCGACCTGCTCGTCGTCGTGCTACCTACTCCTACGCTACTCGGCGTAGACGACGACGCCGTGCCGCCTCGCGTGTGGACGGACTCGTCATGTGATTACTGTTCACACAACAAGAGGCGCGGGGCCTGCTGCTGCTTGGGCTTTGTTGTTCGGTGGGCTGGCGGCGGCCGGGGCTCGACGACGAGAGAAGAAGCGATCGAGGCCGGCCAGAAGGCCCCTCCGCTGAGAACTCCTCCATACAAGGACGGGCCGGTCTCTGAAGAGAAACGGCCCACGGGAGAGAAGCCATGATGGGTTCAACGAATGAACTGGCCTTTTGATCCGTCGTGCTGTTTGGGCCTTTTTGTTCTGCACTGCTTTGGGCGGCCGGGGCCGGATTGCCGGCCATGCGGGCCGGTCTCTGAAGAGAAACGGCCCACGGGAGAGAAGCCATGAATTTGTCCCTTTTGAGCGAAAGGGCCGGATTGCAGCATGCGCCACTGCTGCAGTCCCTTAAAAAAGCAACTTCGTTGCAATTAAACAACTTCATTCACCTGAGGTATGCATAGCTTTCAGGTTGACATTTTTTTCAAAACAAAATCTATGCGATCGTTTTCTTTCTAATAAAAAACTACCGCGATGTTAAGCCTAGACTCATTTAATGAACTACCACTACTACTCTACTAGAACGAGATAAATTTAAGGAACAACACGATGGGCTCGATGAAATCGAGTACGTAGTACGTCTCGTCAACTAGCTACTGCCCCGGGCGGCCGTGACACCTTTTTACCAAATCGAGCGGTATAGTGTTTATAGTGTGACCGCGATCCGTGAGCGAAAGATCACACAGGATCGGAAAGTACGTACGTACATACGTTCTAGATTAATGTACTGCAGGTTCATGATCATCATCAAGGCAGGCAACAGCAACGAACTTGGCAGCGCAGCGTAAAGGCCATCGCTGTCGTCGCCGTGGGGGGTTAAATGCCCGCCCCCCCGTTCATGCGGTTGTCGTAGCAGGTAGCTGGCTTGCTGGCCTGTGGTCGCCGCCATGGTCAGGCTCCGCCCGATCTATGTCTCTGACTGCCTGGTCCCACCCCAAGCTCTTCCTTCTTCTCCTTCGCCGAGACGTACGCCGGACTTTTTCCCAGAGTCCGGTAGAGCTAGCTAGGTAGGACCAGTAGGTAGGACTAGTAGTAGATTTCAAAATATTGTCTAATCGAAAAAAAAAAAACAAAACTGGTTATTTTTTCACTAACACTAACGCCTTTATATATATACAAAATTGATGTGATGGAGAGAGACGTCTAGGACCACGCACGGTTTCAAAAGTGGACTAGTTACGTCTAGGACCACGCACGGCTCGCTATTTGCAAGCGCGGCTCGCTATCGATCTATCTCTGCGCTAGCTCTCGTATATAATTATAATGTACTTTGCTCTGAGCATACTGTGACTGTCCGTGCAACCTGCCGACCTAGCTGCCGTGTCATGCACGCACGGCGACGGTGGTGCCGCGGCCAACTCTTGGAGTTACGAGCTAGCCGCCATGCATGCATGCTATAGCATTCACCGCTGGATATCTTCTGTTTCTACCACACACGCACGCACGCTGCGTAAGTCCACCAGGACCACCCGGCCGGTTCCGGTCCACATGTGGTACAGCCTGCCGTCGAAGGTATCGTTCATTTTTATCAGATTGAACCGTTTCTAGCTAGAATTATTTTGGTTGTTATATAAATTAAAGTAATAAATCCAGCCACTAGTTATTTGTAGAGTTCAATTCTGTAGAAACGAACAGAACCTAAGGTGGATCTGATCTTCGGTCCATGCGGGCCGGCATGCATGACAATGTCAATGGCATGGCCACCAACCGGACCACGACATGCGCGAGCGTGCATTTACGTGGCCATAGGAACGAACGCCGAAAGGTTTAGTGCGTCTTTCATTTCTCCCCTTCTAATAACCGACTATATACTTTGTCTCACCGGCAGTGTCTCTCCACCTCATCTTTCTTGCGTACATGTAATCCCTCCATATCCAAAAATAAAAAAAAATGTCTTAGGATCGAACTATTTACCGTCGTTGGATGTAGGGGCACAGCCATGCATGTTAGCTGTGGGTGCCAACTTACCCATATCAAAATAAAAAAAGTGGTTTTCGTCAAATTTTATTTCAACATATACATGGCCCCACATATGAAAATCTATGCACCAACAATGCAAATGCAGCCCCCTTAAATTTGCTCTAACTCAGCCCTTGTTGGACACATATATGTTCTAACTCGTATAAGCATGAGTGGTGTGTCTCGGTCACTATGAGACATGGAGGAGGGGTGTGACGGTATTGTGAAAAGTAGAAAAAAAAGATAGACGGGAGAATGCACTTTTTAGGCGATTTTTTATGAAGCCATCGCTTCTGGTAAAAAGTGAGCCGTCTCTGCAACAAATTTGTAATTTATGATGAGCACGAGCGGGAAGATGATGGAGATATTTCAGATACTTCAACAAGTCCATGACCATTTAAACACTGTCGGAGCTTAGTTGAGCCAAAAGGGCCATGTCCCTCTCCCTAAATTTGTATATTCCTTAGACAATTGGTAATTAACCATGCTTGAAACTGCTAAACTGTCTTTATTACTGTTACGTGGTCACTGCATTTTTAAAGGGACGTACGAGTTGCATGCATAGAGAGACTACTTGCAATTCTTCAGTGGCTACTTGCACGCGATCCTGAAATTAACTGTTACTTCTCTATGACTTTGAGTAATAGCGGCCATTAGTTGCAACCATGAGCGAGCTGAGGGTACGTACCGGTTGTAGTTGCAAACCAAATTCAGTTTGTACCATCAGTATGCAGTTAGCAGGTACTAGCTAGTCAGCTACCTTACACATTATATATATATATATACACACACACACACACACACACACACACACACACACACACACACACACACACACACACACACACACACACACACCCCATCAGTATGCAGACGGTGATAGATGAATTATTGTGAGTTTTGACGAAGAAGAAGAGAAGAGATATACTGTATATGGAGTAAGCACTGAGCCACTGATGGCCACACTTTGTGTGGAGTACGTGGAGATAAGAAGCCGGCCTGGCGGTTGCAACTAACTCTGCTGCCTGCACTGCATCTGCATTTGCATGCCATGGATCAGAGACAGAGACGATATAGATGGTGGTCTGTGTGCGACAGCGAAAAAGTGAAGCTCTGCTGCTTTCACCTATTTTTATGGGAGGCAAAATAAAGACGATGCATGGCTTTTACATCATTAGGCATTCGTTAAGGGCCACACATGTGTATATATGCATATCCAGCTAGCAGCAGAGATACATCGCGTGTAACGAAGAAGAGAGATCGATATATAGTATCTGATCATCGATCGGATTCATATATAATATATATATACGATTATATATATGATCAGTCTGATCCGGCAGTTAAACCTGGATTTAGCTAGCAGAGATGCTAGCTAGAGCTAGCAACCTCCAGCACCTGCATGTAGTGATGATGATGAGGCCAGACTGTTATACCTAAGTGCTCACATGATCCCATCCCGGTCCTTAAAAAACATACATACATACTACACGCTAGCTAGCTAGTGGTAGTAGTAGCAGCAATGTATGCAAGTAATGGATGCAAAATCCAGCTAGAAACACAAAGACGACCATGCCCATGTGCACGCACGCACTTGAGCAAAAGTGTGGAAAAAGAGAAAATAAAGATATACTAGCTAGCAGCATATATACTAGCTGTACTCAAACAAGTCTTGTGTAATGCATGCGCGCGCCTAATAAGTTGATCTCTGATCTATTAGGCGGCGTTAAGTGTGTGTTGATGCGTGGCGTGGCGGTGCACACAGCTAACTAACTTTTTTTTTTTATACATACATACATACATGCATGCATATATACATACACTCGTACTACAAGTTGTTATTCTTGCACAGATGAGGCAACAAGTATAATGCCAGTTTGCATTGCATGCATTGTTTCGTGAAAAACGTCAACTTTTAATTTGTTGATGCTTGCATGCATGCAGCATATGCATGCTCCTGCTAGTGCGCATGCTTTGTTGTGAGGGCCATCCTGGCCCGGCCCGGCCCAGCCCAGGCGGGTGGTGTTACATCCCTCTCAAGCCCTGCTAAGCACTAGCACACACCACCAGTCCACCACCACCAATCATTTATCGCGCCATGCACGCCGTATGCTAGCTAGCTGATATGCAGAACATGGTTGAAGCTGATTGGATGGATGCTAGCTGCCACCTGGGAGTGACAATATTCCCTCTCCGATCCGATCCATCTCCTTCTTCTAACGATCGATCTCGGTACTCGGTAGTTCTATATATACACCATACATAATAATAATAACACAACTTGCTAGAGTATTTTTTTTATATATCATGCAAAATAAGGACGTATCATATCATAAACACAGAGCTAGATAGAGAAGCAGTATCTATCCCTATCTCTTTATATACTAGCTCTCGTTGAAGTAGCTAGCATATAATAACTTATTGTATTGTACACTTGCAGTCTATCATTCAGTCCATTTTACTTAAAGAGAGATATGCATCACGATATATTATTACTGCCTCCATTTTCAAAACATTTTTTTTGTTGATGACTAAAAAA
Source organism: Chrysopogon serrulatus (assembly GCA_015844335.1). Taxonomy (NCBI): domain Eukaryota; kingdom Viridiplantae; phylum Streptophyta; class Magnoliopsida; order Poales; family Poaceae; genus Chrysopogon; species Chrysopogon serrulatus. The sequence continues at coordinate 67,127 of JADLZL010006984.1, read as the reverse complement.
GGGTTGATTATATATCGTGGCCTTAGTGGCAAAACCAGCTAGGCTAATTCCGTAAAGTCCGAGTGTAATACCTTGGAGATTCATGTAGAATTCAATGTGAACCACTCTAAGCAGGGTGAGTCCACCCAATCCTATAAATGTAAAGGTCCACAAACCCTAAACCCTAAACCTGCCTTTTCCCAGCCCTAGTTTTTCCAAGCTCCATACTTGTTGTTCTACAAGTATCTTGATAACATTTTTGGGCCGATTCAGAAACTAGTCAAGCTGGTTTCACCAGGGTTCACGACCATTTGATTCTCATGAGACGCGAGAGCTTTAACTCTTTGAATGTGTGATCAAAATTGCCTCTACATATTTTTGGTCACTCTGTTGTGAAAGAAGTTGAAGAATTCATCTTCTACCATGGGTGATGAGAAGAGGGCATGATTGATCCCAACAAAAACATAATTTTAATATCCTATAAGCAAAGTGGACCAGTATATCTCTGCCTTATACACTCCCCATGTCCTTAAATAAATAAATAAATTTCTAGAGCTATCTAAAGTCAAATATTTTTAAGTTTGACTAAATTTATAGAAAAGAATGCCAAGATTTATGACACTAAATTAGTATTATTAGATACATCATAAACTTTATTCCATAATATGCTTATTTAATATAAAAAATAGCCATATTTTTTATAAATCCAATTAAACATAAAAAGTTTAAATTAGGACAGGTGTATGAATTGATTATTCAAGGACAGAAGGAGTATACTATAGTACTCATTGAAGTGGGTAGCATATTTTAATTTGTATAATCTATCATTAAGTGATCTAGACCCCATTTACTTAAAGACATCGCTAAATATACCCTGTCTGTCTCTAAATAAATCAATTTCTAGAATTCTCTTAAGTCAAATTGTTTTAAAGTTTAACCAGATTTATAGAGGAGAAGAAAGATTTATTAAACCAAATAAGTATCATATTGGATATACTATAATATATATTTTCTATAATATGCTTGTTTAGTGCCATATAAACATGCATGTGTGCTATTTTCCTAATAGCATACGTCGCATGAGTTGCACACAATTTATTTATATGATACTCCGCTAAACTAAGTACATATATGCACTATCAATATTTAGACTTGCCGAGATTATACGAGCTACTTTACGTTTTCGACGGTTGTCTACGGTGATTACATTCAGATTTAAGAATATATAGAAGCAAAGCACGTTGGTATGAATATCATATTAATCCTATTAAACCCTAGGCCGGGGTGTTACAATTATACGAGCTGGATGCATGCATACATGCATGTTATTCAGATTTAAGAATATATAGAAGCATATATCCAGCTAGGAAATATCCAGAAAAAAAAGATAATAATCTGGTGATCATCAGAAGAACATGGTGCATCTAGCTAGTTGTCCTGGTAAAAAGTACAGGGTTTTTATTCCTGGTGGCCACGGCTATGTGGACAAGTGCATGTGCATTTTATTTCGCTGCCGTAACCTTTACTACACTATTTCCTCAATGCAGTAGCGACATGCATGATTGGATCAATGCAACTTTAATTTAATTTACTTCTTCATACTCGTATATTAGTTTGGCCCTCTCGCTCCAGTCATACTCGGATACTCCATCGACAACTTATTACTTATGCATGCTTATTCGTCTTATTAGTTTTGCACATTGACTCATTGAGGGAAGTGGAAGGCTATATTAATCTAGGAGTATTCTTAAGGTAGCTCATGTTTCAAAAAAAAAAAAAAAGATAACCTAGCTCATGCATATGGCCAAGGCTAACCGTGCACATTGATGTGATGATCCGACTAGTAGTTAGGCACATACAGATCGATAGTATAGCTTGTTGGAGATCGCCGACTAAATAAGATACAATCCATCCAATAAATGTTACATTGCGTCGTATATATAAAACACATATTGCCATATACGTCTCTCGTCTCTGCGTATATGTTGGTTTATATGACATAAGCATTGTCGTACACGCATCACTCAATGTTTTTTCCGTATTTATTCTTGTATGAAAAACTAGTTTTTTTTTGCCTTACGTACATATAATAATTGACAGGGGAAAAATCGAAAAAAAATCGAAAGCATGAAGTTGTGGTGATAATAATTGATTCATCCACTGGCGCCGCCTAACTTTCCCATGCCTGCCGTATGTGTGTAAACCAAAACCCGGATATGTGGCGGTGGGGCCGCGGGGGCAGCGAGGAGCAGGATGGGCGTGTGGATTTGCCCGGGTGGGGTTAGCCAGGCCCAGGCCCGCGGTCACGTTGCGCGCCACCTTCCTCTCGCTACGCTGCGGGGCCCAGCGCACAGCTGTTATAGTGTGGCCTTGTCGTCTGGGCCTGGTCTCTCTCTCCTCTCTCTCTCATCGCCCAAACGCTCTTCTCTCTCTCTCTGCTGTTGTTATCTGTTGGCTCGATCGATCTACCACGTACGACTACTGTACATTCTTGCCTTGTGAATTTACAGTGAATATGGTGTACATGTATATATATTATACTAGGGCCTCGTTTAGATTGCGTGGAAAGCCGAAAAAATTTCAACTTTCATATATTTCGTTTGTATGTGACAAATATTATCCAATCATATATATTATACTAGGTAGATAAAGAAATTATTTTTTTTTACTACATTTAATGCTTCATACATGTGGGTAGAAATTTGATGTGATGGAGATGTGATGGAGAGAGTGAAAAAAAATTGGAATCTAAACGAGGCCTAGGTAGATATAGAAATATATAGAGGGAGAGAGATAGAGGAGCCGGGCATGAGCTAGGCATGCATATTTTCTGCAAAACGAAACATTTTTGTCAGAGCTGCAATTTGGGCCTACTAGCTGCCTGGGTGGGTAAGCTAGGGTGGATGCGATCGTCCCTGGATCCCGGAGCTCCTGCATCAGGGTCAGGGCTGGCAATTGGCAGCGACAAAACCACCTGTGGCAGTCTGCCTCCTCCTTTGTTTTCTCCTGCTCCCCTTCCTTCATCTACTCTTCCAGCAGCAGTACACCCTAGTAAGCGGTAATTAATTTTCACTGAAGCAATCAAAGAGCACAGTTTTTTTCTTGTATGTGTATGAAGACGACGAACTGTTTACGACCATTGTCACAGTATGTACTGTAGCTAGCCAAGTAATCCTGCCTTGTTCTCTTTGCAACTTTTTGCACTCTCTCTTCATCACATTAAGTTTTTATCCGCACATATGGAGCACTAAATGTAAGTAAAAAAATACTAATTGCACAGTTTGGTTGTAAATCACGAGACGAATCTTTTGAACCTAGTTGGGCCACGATTGAACAATATTTGTCAAATACAAACGAAAGTGCTACAGTTGCGAATTTCACTCTCTCTCATCCATCTAAACAAGGCGTAATTAAGGCGGTGCCGCGGTGGTGATTACAATTTCCTCCACTTGTTACTACCAGACTGTATATACACATGCATGTAGGTAGATCTCTGTAGTACGTGTCTAATTTTACCGCGCGCGGATAGATGATGTATACTACTCGGTATCTATGTATCTAGACTAGAGGCGTACTAGTACATACATACTGTACGGAGCATGTGTATCTGCTGCATATGCTGCGACTAGTAGTAGTGGTTAGGCCGTAACAGCCCTGACAGCGCAGCAATCTGGTTCTGGTGTGTTCCACTCGTCCATGGATGCGTGCGTAGGAGTACATCTGTCGTCCATCACCGCGCGCCGCCCTTCCCTCTCTTTCTCACATCATCTTCCTTCCTTGGATCTCCATCCCTCTCTCTCTCTCTCTCTCTCATCACCACCTCATCTATCTACTAGCCAGAGAGAGAGAGAGAGAGAGAGAGCAGTAGTGAGCTCTTCTTCACTTGAATTGTTCACAGCAGAAGAGTTGACAGACACAAGAAAGACGCACGCACCGCCGATGGATGCCCATGCTCACCGGTCTTCCTCTCCTAGCTCTCCTCACCGCCCTATTCTAGCTATTTAGTGCTGCGCTGCTATCTAGCCCTACTGCTACCACTACAGTACCAGTACATACTGACTGCTCCTCCTGCTGCCGCTGCCCCTGCCCCTCTCCTCTCCCTCTCCTTTCTGCTCGTGGGCATCTCCTTCTCTTTGCTAGCTTCTCCCTGCTGTGTGCCGCCAGCCTTGCTGCGCAACTGCCTGCCCCTGTGCGTGCCACTCCCACTCTTCTCCTCCTCCGCCGCGCGCCGCCCTTTTCTTTCCCCTTTTCCTCACGCCCCTCTTTCCAGTTTGTGCTGTCTGCTGTGCTCGCCGGCCTCCCGGCCGAGCCTCATCTCCCCCCCTCCTCACCTCACCACGCCTCCACTAGCGCTTGCTGGTCACCTCACCTCCATGCGCGCTAGCTCCTGCTGGCGGCAGCTCCACTCCCACCCATCTTCTCCGATCCTCCTCCATAATTCTGAGCCTTGGAGGAGCTAGCAGCCTAGCCTGCTATAGCTAGCGGCGGCCGGGGAGGTGATCACCGAGCCAGCGCCGGCCGGGCGCGAGCTGGGAATTAAAGGCGCAAGATTCCGCCTTTGATTCTTCTACGCGCGCGCGGCGGCCAAGCTACCTAGCAAGCTCCACGCGCCGGCCGGCCGGCATGCAGCAGCCGGCCATGCCGCCGCCATTCTTGCCAGCCGCGGGGACGCCCACAGCAGCGGGCCAGCACGCCACGCCCATCAGCAGCCGCCCGCCGCCGGCGGAGCAGCAGCAGCAGCAGCAACAAGTCGACGAGGTCGGCGGCGCCTCGGCTTCCGCCGGCAGCAGCTTCGCCGTCGACCACGACGGTGGCGGCGGTGCGTCCGCGGGCGGCGACGACGGCGACCGCAACGGGCCTTCCGGCGGCGGCAACCGGTGGCCGCGGCAGGAGACGCTGGCGCTGCTCAAGATCCGCTCCGAGATGGACGCCGCGTTCCGGGAGGCCGCCCTCAAGGGGCCCCTCTGGGAGCAAGTCTCCAGGTGATTCCGTGCTCACTGCAGTATGTAGAATTCTCGCTCCATGGATGTGTGTCAGTGCAGTGTGTGCGGCCGATCGACCTCCTGGCCTGACGCGACGCCGCTGCTCTGCTGCATGAAATCTCGCTGTCGGATTCGTTCGTTCCAGCTCAAATTCTCGGTCAGTTTCGATGTGATGTGATGGAAGCAGCCTGCAGCAGCTGCTCTCGGCCTGGCTTCCTCTTGGATCGATCGTGTGGCGCAGGCAGATCGTTGCATCGTCGTCGTCGCCCTCGCACGCGGCCACGACGAACACAGTGAATTTCCCAATTAAAAACCATACACACATCGCTCTCTTCCTCCACTTTTCCACCGCTTCTTTTTTAATTTCTCAACCTTTACTTGTTTTGTGTCGTCACCTCATCATCGTCTATCCCATAGTAGAGATACATGATGTAGTAGTACTCCTTCCTTCAAGTAGATAGATAAAGTAATACTGCTACTCTTGCTTCAGATCTGATGCCTGCAGATGGCATCAATCCCAATTCCCAAAATTTAATCTCTGCATTTTATTCCAAATCGAGTAGAATACTGTACTTTTAGTAAAAGAAAGATCTTTTTTTCCCATCTCTCTCCTCCTCTCTGGCAATTAGTAACCAAATGAAAATTATATATACAAATAAACTACATGTAGATAGATGAGGAAAAGTAGATGGAACAGATAAAATTGTACTGATCGAGCTGGAGGCTGGCCACTAGTGCTGTAGGTAGGTAGTGCAAGTAGTAGATGATGAGTAGATGCATATGGAGATGTCTCCCTCCTTTTTCTTGGAGAGCTACATGTAGTAGATGAGTAGATGCATATGGACTATGGAGATCGATGTCTCCCTCCTTTTTCTTGGAGAGCTACATGTGCATGCATGCATGGCCATGGATGGATGATGGCAACGTGGTGGTGGCCGGGTGCATGCATGAGCATGACATGAACGGGTCGAGACGAGGTTAATTGTGGTGGCTGTGCTATGCATGCTGCAGGAAGCTGGAGGCCATGGGCTACAAGCGCAGCGCCAAGAAGTGCCGCGAGAAGTTCGAGAACGTCGACAAGTACTACAAGCGCACCAAGGACGGCCGCGCCGGTCGCGGCGACGGCAAGGCGTACCGCTTCTTCTCCGAGCTCGAGGCCCTCCATGGCGCCTCGTCGCCGGCGGCGCCCGCACCAGCAACCGGTGGTGGTGTCTCTCGCGCCGACGCCTGTGTCCATGGCGCCACCACCACTGGCCACGGCACTTACCGGCGTGGCGCCGGCCGCCTTGTTGCATGCCGAGCCAACACCGCCGCCTCGTGTCGTCGCCGCCGCCGTGCCGCCGCAGCCGGCCGCGACGACGGGGACTGGCAGTGCCACTGCTACCACCACGCCTCCTGCAGGCGCCGCCGCCAGCGAGGCATGCATGATGACGCCTGGGGACGTCAGCTTCTCCTCGGGCTCGGACGGGGAGGACACGGAGGAGACTGGCGGCGGCGATGGCGGGAAGCGGAAGCGGGACGACGACGGGGACGGTTTCGGCGGCGGCGGCGGCAGCAGCAGCAAGATGATGCGTTTCTTCGAGGGGCTGATGCGGCAGGTGATGGAGCGGCAGGAGGAGATGCAGCGGCGGTTCATCGAGGCCATCGAGCGGCGGGAGCAGGACCGGATGATCCGCGAGGAGGCGTGGCGGCGGCAGGAGGTGGCGCGCCTCGCCCGCGAGCAGGACGCGCTTGCCCAGGAACGCGCCATGGCCGCGTCACGCGACGCCGCCGTCGTCTCCTTCATACAGCGGGTCACCGGGCAGACCATCCCGATGCCCATGCCCGCGTCCGTCGCGCCTTCTCCGGCCTTCATCACCGCGCTGACGCATGCGCCGCCCCTGCAGCCCACGCCGGTCGCTTCCGCTGCACCGGCGGCGCCAGCGCCGGCGGCGCAACACCAACATCCGCCGCCTGCGCCAACTCATCAGCCGTCGCCCAAACCGCACACAATGCAGACGACGGCACAGGCGCCGCAACCACCACCACAGGTACAGCCACATCAGGCGCCATCGCCGGCGACGCATCCACAGGGCAATAGTAAGGAGATCTTGGAGTTGCAGCAGGACACGGCGGGGTCCGGTGGCGGCGCGCCGTCGCCGTCGAGGTGGCCTAAGGCGGAGGTGCACGCGCTGATCCAGCTGCGCACGGAGCTGGAGACGCGGTACCAGGACTCCGGGCCCAAGGGCCCGCTGTGGGAGGACATCTCGTCGGGGATGCGGCGGCTCGGCTACAACCGGAGCGCCAAGCGCTGCAAGGAGAAGTGGGAGAACATCAACAAGTACTTCAAGAAGGTGAAGGAGAGCAACAAGAAGAGGCCCGAGGACTCCAAGACCTGCCCCTACTACCACCAGCTCGACGCGCTCTACCGCAGCAAGGCGCTCGCGTCGTCGTCCGGGTCCGCCGCAGCTCCGGCGGCGCCGCCAGCGCCGCCGCCGCCGCGGCCGGAACAGGTCACGGTGCTGGCCCCGGTGCCGCTGTCCCAGACGGCGCCTCACGGCAACGGCAACGGGAATGGGTGCGCGAGCAGGGACAGCTCGGACAATGGCGGCAGCTCCGGGGGCATGCAGAAGCAGCAGCAGGCGAGCAACGGCGGGGGTGGCAATGGCGTCGTTGCGACAAACAAGGTAATCCATCCATCCATGGATCAAGTAGCACGCCGTCACCGATCTGGTTGCTGATGATCATAGCATGCATGCTACCGTACTGCTTGTTACAGCGAGAAGAAGGCACCACTACCATGACGAAGGAGACGGCGGCGGCGGTGGAGACGAGGCCTCCGCAGCCGGTGTCGATGAATGACAGCTACGTGAACGACGACGACGCCGTGGACAGCGACAGCAGCATGGACGACGACGATGACGAGGACGACTTTGACGACGACGAGGAGGACGGCGACGTTCGCGGCGGTGGCAACAGCAAGACAATGCAGTATGAGATCCAGTTCCAGCGGCAGCAGCAGCAGCAGCAGAAACCAGGGCGGCGGCGGCGGCGTCCGGCCCAACGCGAGCGGCGGCCCCGGCGCCGGCCCGGCAGCGACAGCAAGTGGGTCTTTCTTGACCATGGTCCATCACTAGCTAGCTGCATGCATGCATACATGCCAAACGTACAAACTTGCTGTGTACGTGTCCTTGCACAGGTAAAAAAAATTGCCTCCGTGCATGAACACCGAACAGCATCAAAACCATGCATTTTACTCTTTTTCGATCCATGGAGCAAAGCTTGCTCCTGCATGCACACCATTGCCAAGCTCTTTCGTTCACTTGTTCATCGTCGTTTCATCTAATCCGGATCCAATCCAATCCAATCCAATCCCTGCACATACACAAGCATGCATGCATGCATGCATGGACACGTGAGATTCACCGTACATATATAGATGGTGGTGGTATTGGAGGAGGAGGCTGATGGGGTGTACACTACTAGCTACTGTGGGGTACATACCGTGTGTTACTGCTATATATACACTACAGTCGTATGGTACAGCAAAGAGACATCTTGAGCTGATGGAAACATGTGCTCATGCGGGAATTTCTTTATTTTTTTGGGTATACTTTTGGGCCTTTCTTTCTTTTTTCCCCCCTTTTTAAGAAGAATTGTTACTGAACTGTCCATTATGTAATTTATAAATTCGTTATTACATATACTGTGGTTATATATATATTGATGACTGTTAAATTATACTACTATTTACACTATACAGCATCACTTGGTAATTGTAAAATCCTTGAGGTTCTCCGTGTAACAACGAACAACTACCCTACTGGTTTACCTGATCGAGCAGTTAGAGCATTTGGCTGTCACTTTTTTTTTAAAAAAATATATATCTTTCAACTTTAGATCAGGATGCATGGCTGGTCGATCAGTACGTGGTTGCATTAAAATACTAACTGAGTTGTGGTTATTCTCTTGGGATCCCAAGCGAGGTTTAGTTTATTTTATTGTCAGTTGCAACTGACACCTTTCCGCTTTAGATCCCATAGGGTTAAGTTCCAACTCTTGACTAAAAATATAACCACTGGCACATAACCTGACATATGTGTGTGTCAACGTCAGTTTACAAAAACGTAAAGGACGTAGAGAAGCTATAATACGAACATGCCGGACTGGCATGTGTAGGTGCTGAAGTTGCATGACGGATGAAATGGTGACTGAAGTTTTTCCAACTAAGGACTAGCTCACTTCTGCAAATATATATACTTGCACAGTCTTGTACAAAACTATGTCTATTCTTTCTTGGAAAATTTAAAACTTTCTTACTACTTTATCCATGCTAAATTCTATCGTTTTGGTCTTTTAGTACATAATTTCTGTAATGCACCTAGATATACATTATATAAAAATTTTAAAAAGCTTATACCTAGAAAAGCCAAAATAATTAACTTACAATTTAGAAAGAATGGTATATAACTAATTATTTATATGAATACGGTAAGGCTACTCCATTTCATCTTTTGAGATTAAAAAAAATCATGCACATTAATTTGGTGCCAGTTCAGTAAGAAAAATTATGTAGCACCCCACTAAACACAGGTTTGTGTATTGTAACTTAATAAGCTCAACTATCATAAATAGAGATCTAAAATCATTTTCTGATCATTATTATTTGAAAAAGAGATTAAACAAATGTACCCAGATATATGTGCCTTGTAAATTAATCAGCCTGTTAGACCTCAAGCAACCCCACACCGTTTCATAATATTATTTTCGTCTCTTAATAAGTCAACTCCTAAAGTAGTATTAGGTCATATTTATATCTGATCAAATTTATAAAAAATCATAAATACTTGTGACACGAAACGAACATTATGAAAATATAGTTTATTATTATGGTGTATCTGATGATACTAATAAATTTAGGGTCATAAATTTTACACTCCTTTATTATAAATTTGATTAGGTTTAAAATTTTTCACTTAAGATAACTCAGAGACTTGATTTATTCGGGATCGCAAAGATGACACATTAGAACTAATATTATATCCTGGAAATTAAATAGTAATTAGCCGGGACGATGGTCTACAGCGTGACGTGCATGCATGTGAGCGAAGGAGGAATGCTGGGGGACCTCGTTGTTTGTGCCAGATTTGGCAGCCTTACAAAATTACTCAAGAGTCAGTGCTGGATCCGTCCGTAGAAGCGGCTGTGATTGCACTTGCAGCTGCAGGCCAAGTGAAGTGAGGTGAGGTCACTGCCACGCCGAGTCACTGCTGTGTGCTGTGCTATACTCCCTCCGTCCCACGGAGGTCACTGCCATCCATCCGATGTAATAAAATAAATCAATCAATATTTAAGTATCTTTGTTGATAAAAGAAGTCATAATAAAATAAATTATATTTATACAAAAAATTTGAATAAGCGAATGATCGAACAAGATACGTACAAACTCAAAAGGGAGTCTTCTTCTCTTCTAGTGGGAAACAAAATAGCGCGCCTGTGGGATCGGTGCCTGCTAGTGAGCTGGCCAACCAAGGCCTTGTTCGCCCAGCGGTTGTCCAATCGTCAATTCGTCAAGCGTATAATTAGTTATTTTTTTTAACATTTCTTGCTCCATATATGCGGGTAGAAATTGATGTGATGGGAAAATTGTCAAAGTTGCATGAAAGTTGTAACTTTCATGCCAACTAAACAAGGCCCAAGCCCGCCTTCTCGCAATCGTGTTTTGCGGTTGTCAATTGGAAAAATGCTGTTGCTTTTAAGCCCTTGTTTAGTTCCTTGGAAAGTTGTAAGTTTTTTCACTCTCTCCATCACATCAATTTCTACCCGTATATATGGAGTTAAATGTTAGTAAAAAAAAATAACAATTACATAATTATGTTGTAAATCAGTTTTTAAGCCTATTAGCCATTGATATTTGTCAAAATGCTACAGTTACAACTTTTTCTAACATTTACGAGCTGTTAAGGGAGTAGCTAGTAAGAGTCCACTAATAGTATAGTTTTTCATTAGCCAGATAGTCTATTTGAGCTGTTAATTGGACTATTAACCGTGGTGTTTCGATTCACCTAGCAAATTTTAAATCTACTAAATATTAGCTTATGGGATATACATAAGGTCTTAGTATATCAGTGGGATGGCGCATAACTGCCCTTTAGCACCAGTTTTAATGGTAAAAACAGCCTCAAACGCATAGCAGGGTTAGCTAGGGTATGGATCCAGTCTAAGTGAATAAAAACTTCGAGTCAAACTTCTTAGCCTCTCCGTCCACACGACGAACACGTTGGCTTGGGTCGGTCTATCTTCTAGAAAAATTTCAATACTGTAACAAATTGACATAAACATTCAGATCACTCCAAGTAAGTTTTAATTAAGAGCTAATCACCTATCAGACATATCCAATACTGATTAAACATATCATGATCGGTGGCAACCCTTAGATCCTTAGGATTCGGCCCCTTGACCCACAACGCTTTCTATTAATAAGAGAATGCGCCCTTGGACATTCACAGATCTAATCACTCAGGCGCCAGAGGATTTAGGAAGGACCGAATCTCATTTAAGACGGTGCCAGTGATGTCTAGAGGGCCGCCGCTACTCGACACCTCACGTCCGTCACCTGTAGAGGGGTTCCCAAACCCTTAGTCGGTGAACGGCCTTCATAATCATCTACATCACCACGATGACTGCATCGACAGTAAAGGCAGTGACGGAGACATCCAATGCTGGTCTGGCATCCATCGTCTACTTAGTTCATCCCCATTATTCTGGTCATGTGTTAGACGTTGTTTAAGATCGTATGTAAATGTACTACATGTTTTATGCTACGTTAGAAAAGAGCATGTTTGAAACTACTCTACTCTACTTTATAAACTCCATTGTAAAGTAACTTTACCAAAAAAAACTAGAGTTTCTAAAGCAGGTGTTCTTTTAACTCTTATCTTTTTTTTTCCTTAAGTAGAGTTTGTGAACCTATACACCTATTTAGCTAAAAATATACATCTATTTAGTTAAAAATATAAAGCAGAACCAAATAACATGGAGCGGGACACTCTTTAACGTTAGCTCCCTCGATTCTTCATAGGCCTTATTACCGTGTACCGTGCTCGCACTGGCTGGGTCACAGTACGTCACCGATGAATAAATTCCTCACCAAAATTTTCAAGCTCGATCGATCCACTGCACTGCAGGAATGGATAGAGCAGAGGACTAGTGTGCGTGCGTGCGTACGTCACAATACACCTCTGTTGCGTTTCAAACACGCCTTAAATTGAATGGATTTCACTGCTAGCTGGCCGGTACGACCCCTTACGTGCAGCTTCACGTCACCGTGCGAATTTGGACAACAAGTTTGCACGAAACTGCACAAAAATTTACAGGGAACTTGTACACAGCAGGACTCCGCCGCCCCCGAAAACCTGTACCGCCGGTACACATGCTCTGATTTTCAATGAGAGTAAATAAAGTATACCAACAGTTATCGTACTGGATTGAATTATGAAATTACTAATTATTGCTCTTTTTGCTACCCTTGTCGTTATGCGAAGCATGCAAGAGCATAGGAGCAAGAGATGGTATGAGTTCCACATGGATCCAATTTTGTCTTGAATGCCTTGTGTCGGGTTGCCATTTTGTTAGCATGAATGATGGAACGGTGGATGGCGTCGATAAATTCAACGTTGCGGGTAGAGGGTGTGTGTACATTTTAGAAAATATAATATTATTTGTGATATCAAACTATTGCAATCGAATTTATCATAAAATAGTCTTAAATAAATTTTCGATAAATTCAACTAAATAAAACAGTGGCAGCGGTGAGTACCTCCAGCCTCCAAGCTCCAGCATCAGCAGGGACTAGGGGAATTTAAGTGCCCGCACGTACGAGCTAGAGCTACCACCTCACACGTGTCAAGGCCCCTCGCGCACACGCACATCACACGTGCTTCTGTCATGACTAGCGTGGCAGTCTCTCTCTCTCTCTCTCTCTCTCTCTCTCTCACTCACTCGTGTCGTGCCTGCGCCACGTCTCACTCGCCTCCCTCTGCTCGAATTGTAATGCAGAGCTCCGCCACTTTCTTAGGAGTTGTTTGGATGCGGATAAGGATTGGGATAGGGATTGGGATATGACACCAATATTAAATCCTAACCATCCATTCTTTATACCTCATTTAATCATTGCCATTCATCTATTTCTCTTTCCTTATCCCACCCCTTATATCCCAATATCCAAACAACTCCTTAGAGTTTAGAAAAATAAATTGAATTGCAAAACGTCCGAGGAAAAAGAAGTATTTGGGATTTGCATACACATTTGAGCTAGTACATGTACATAATAAGTACACCAGACAGCCCCTTAATCACACAAGCAAGTAGAGCGCTGGGTCGTTGGGTGATTGGCCTTTGGCTAGGCTAGTCACACACGTTCAAGGCATATATAATTGCACTTGCCTCGCTTGTTAAGTGTATATGCATGTCACCAATCACCATTTATAGTCATGTTATGCAAGCACCTTACTGCCCATCTCCGTCAGAAAGCTACATGACAACTGTAAACTGTTTCATTAACACTAACCACAGATAAGTCTGGCGACTGTAAAAATTCTGTTACTACTGTACCAGTAATATACATAGTAGAGTATTTATTAGGTTGCCTGTTGCCACCAGTCACCTATCTTTTAGAAACAAAAAGACGAAAAAAAAAAATCCAGTTCGATCCTTAGGTCGATGGCTGTGCTGAATGTTGATAGCACCGTCTAAGTTTAATGCAATGCGGTTCAGTGAAAACGATGCCCTTTGTTTGCAAGCCAGGAACTGGCAAGATCAAAATGTCCCATCCGGCAGGTTGTTTCCTCAATAAATCGCCACAAATAGTAGTTGTCCGAATAATTGTTCCTCCTCATAATTTCACAGAAAGATACTATCACCACCACTACTACTATGGAGACCTGAAAAAAAAAAGGAACAGATTTGCAATCAGTCACACTATAAAGCATGCAAAAACAAAACTGAAATAAGAGAGAGAAAGTAACAGATTTCATTTCATTTGATTTACCTGCGTGAAGCATCGAACAAATTAAAGGCACAGACAGAAAGGCACCTCGCGTGGCCAAGGCGACAAACTGGTAAAAGCAAAGGCCATGGAGGGAGAGGGGAAAAAGGGGAGGTGATGCCAAAACGATGGGGTCACAGACAGCGCAAATGATAAGACGAAGGGGGGCGCCTTGTTGATTCGGCAGCGTGCAGAATTGTACGAAGAAGCCTGCACCGCAACGACATAATGATGCGTGCATGAGCTGGTGGCGGCATCGTTTTCATCTTCATCTTCATCCTTGGGGGTTGGACTCACTCACCACTTCCACTCCAACTCCAACAGCAGCGCCGGCGCCGCCAAGGGGCGTTGAATTGGAACACTTGCCTTTGTGCCTGCATGCGTCGCGTGACTTGCAAGGCTGCACGGCTCTGAATGATATGCGTGCCTGCCCCAAAAGTACAATAAAGGGTAAGATGTTTTAACCATCATCAGGCTCTGTTACTACAAAGAAAAGAGATACATAGAATTCTGTAGCAAGTAAAAAAGGTACAGTATATTCATTAGTCATCTTGTCAAAAAAAAAGAGCACAGTAGATTATAACTGAAAGCTGCAGTATATATAGAGAATTCAAGCATACTGTATGATACAATGAAGAATCGATGTATAATGCATCTGAATAGGGCACAATGCAAATAAAGAGAGAGCGACTGAACCAAACCAAGCAGAATGAATGCAAGGCACCCATGCTGTAGATAAGCCGTGGCGATCATTCACTTCGGAATAAAAACGCCTCATCAGTGGGGGTCCATTTGGGTGCTCCTCGACACAGTACAGACTACCAAGTGAACCATTATTGTTATATATATGGTCCCATGACGCTGGATGGAGCGCTAAATTATAAACGCCGATCTGGACATATCTTTCTTCCATTGTCCTGCTTCAGTGAGGAAGTAAACGTCCACAGTCTTGCAAGGGAAAGCCTTGTCCACCGCGGACCACTGGAGGCAGGTATTACCACCATGCATCACAGTGAAATCTCTTCACAGACTGGAATGTAAGAAAGATTTATGAGCTAGGGGCCAAGTCTTAAGGAAAATAGTCTTTCGATTTGCAATTCATTGAAGCTTGCCAAAGATAAGGTTTAATGGCAACAGTTAGCATTAGAGCACATCCCTTTTCCAGCTCTACAAAGTGTTATTAGGTGCCCCACCTATTAACCGCACGATTTTCTGTACTTTATTAAGTGATGTTAGGAGTTACGACCAAAGGTTGACGCTTGACGGCGATACCTAAGCAACAGCTATGAATATTGCTGACCGGTGTCCAATATGGGTATGCGGATCTTACTGTTTTAGTAACAACCCCTTCCCCCCACCCCTCCAAAAAAAAATCAATAAGCCACATGAAAAGACAGAAGCAAAGTTTCTCAAAATATGCGCACCTTAACCTATCATTTTCCTCCACATGTAGGGCTTGAAATGTTTCACCTGTAGCCATTGGTCTCTGCCATTGATTTCCACCTGCAAGAATCAATGATAAATGCTGTTCGTTTTTCGATTGACAATACAGCTGAAGAACGTTCGGTGGAAAACATTTCACCAAAAGATGATCTGCAAAGGGAAAAAGAACTCATCCACACCATCCTAGGTGCATAGCTTATAGTGGTCTAAACTGAAATAGGTGAAGTTGCAGAGTACACTGCAACATATTAATTAAATGCCACTAGCTCACTTTAACGAGTAAAGTAATACCACTTCTTAAATAAGAAATGCCCACCCTGTGCTCTCTCAATATTCTATGAAGATACCTAAGATGCATGAAACTTGATATCTCAAGTAGCCAAGTCCACCAATAGGCTGGTGCTCAGAGTTATTCGCAACATTTAGCGCCTTCCAAAGTGATAAGTGTCGTCTTGTCCAGGCCACAATAACTGCCTAATCATGTTGCGACCACTTATTCCCTTTTCTTTCTAAGGCCAAAGTGCAATGATTTTTCTTCAATGCACCCAGATCCCTTTGTAATATGTAAATGAAGTTCCAACCCTTACAACCCACTTAATAATAATACTATTATGGTACTATAGTACAAACATACAAATGAACAGTCCATAGCATTGCCAACTAAGAACTTAGCTCACCTTGACAATTGTACCAAACCGTTAGGTGATCATTTACTATAGTTTCCATGCTCTGTATTCCTAAACCAGATGCATATGCATCCTCAGGCAGCTTTTTCTGAGATTCACCCTGCTAAAAGAGGTGCACAGTACTCACTGAATATGTGCACAATTAAAATTTCCCTACAACCATAAGCATGAAAGCCATTGCTGTGACTCAGTTAGGTTTAATATGAAAGGGACATTGCAAACAGTTGTTGGATGCCTAGTGTTTCTCTAAATTTCGTAAATGAAAATAAAGAAAGGCATCACTGTAGCCCCACTGTTATCTTTACAAATGGAAGAACAAAAAAGTATAAGGAATTAAAGAGATAAAGTGGAAGTGGGGATATTAAGTTGGTGGTTGTTATTCCCTTGCCAGAGGAGTCCAGCCAAGATTGAAAGCTATACAGAAATATACACTAAGTAACATGGACAGACATTGCTCCCATCCCATGTTACCCCCCATCCAACTGTTGTTCCCCACTTGTGCTGTTGTGCCCTTCTTTTGCACATGGCCTCATAACTAACCCCATCTCGTTCTCACTTCTCCCATAGTTAACATTGAAACTGCAATTAAAGAGATTGCTTCAGAAAGCAACAACCAAATAAAATAAATAAATTTTATTATGTATGTACTGACTAGTTTCTCTATGAACAGAAACTAGCTACGGACCGGATAGGAAACAGTTCCAAGCTGGTTAAACTATTCATTGTATCCACAGTGGAATGACCTATCTCGCATCTTGAACTCAAAACAGCATGTTAGTTGATGGGTGATGGAAATTAAGTAAAATATTCACTACCTGTGGGAATTCCCATTCTTATGAAAGTGACAAGATTTATCACTTCACTTTGATGCCCATCCGTACCATCCTTCGTTTTCAGGCAAACTTTGAGACGTTGTCATCATGTCACCCATAAGATGCGAGAGGTATTTGGGCAAGTGGGCCAGGTATTCAGTTAGATAACTACAAAAGTAGATTATAAGGGCACAGATGGGTCAGATGCCACGATTATGACTGGGAAAAGGATTTCAAGGTGATAAAAATATAAAACCTCTACCATCTGTAAGAAGGTCTGAGAACCAAAATTCTACAGAATTGCAAGCCACATGAGTGGAATAGTTTTTTGAGTTACCATAGGAAAACTCCTTTCTCGTAGATTCGATAGTGAAAATGCAAATCAAGTTAAATAATAATAGCCTTGCATCAAATCCATTAGCCTAGAATTGTTCTTGCCACCATGGTTAGTCTTTCTTTTTCTAGAATATAAAGGGAGCTGCGTAATTTTGTATTAAAGAAGAAAACCAGAAGGAAAAAGGAAATCCAAACACAGCACAAAACGCAAACTCTCACATAAGCACCCACCTGACAGAATGGGAGCACTATGAAAAGATTAAAAGAACAGCACGACAGAGTCCATCTGGTGGATGATGGACTGATATGTCCATGTTGCAATATAAGCCCAAGTAGGTATTCAGTCATCATATGCCCATCTAAGAATCTTGACCCAGAATAAACTTTGAAAAATCGAATTATCAAAATCTGAACGTGGTCTGAAAATATAAGAAGGAAAGTTCTAGACATGAATGGTTAGGCATCCATAGATTTTGACATGCATCGGTGCATGCTGAGCCTTGCATGCTTTCTAAAGTATACTGTATATCACCTCATTAAGCATTCCAAACCAAGTTCAGATTTGACATAAAGGAAAATTCTGATAGATGCTAGCTTCAGAGAGTTAGATCACTTTCAAGTTCAGATTTGATATAAAAAATTCAAATGAATAAAAATAATTAATTAGCAATAATATACAGCTGAATAACAAGGGAATTGGAGCCAATATTTGAAGCAGAGTTTCACTCAATACATGATCCTAGAGCAGCTTGTTTTTGTTAATTCTTCGTTTAACTGAAGTGCACTAAACTTCTACATACCAATAAGTAAGGCAAAATTTACACAACCAAATTTTGAGGAAACCTACAAAAAGGACTTACTTTGGCATCACTCTGTATGATGACATCACTTTCCACTGGCTGGCATCCAAAACAGTCATGGTGGTTGCAACAAGGCAATTGATAATTTGATATCACGAACAGTAATGATAAAATCTCAGGAGCCAGGAATGACAAAAGGCAGCCATTCAAACTGTCAAGAGGGGGGAAATAAGGAGTTAATACTGAATGACTGTAGGTAGCAAGGTAATGAAAGTATTTCAGAAGTGAGGAAGCAATGATAAAATGTACAACTAAAATATAAACAGTTCTTACTCAGAACCAGTAACTAAGCAACAAGGTAATGCATAGCCATGCATCGACATCTCAAAGATGTGACACTGTGTCCATTTAATTGAGCAGTGTAAGTATTCAGGGATAATAGACCAAAACAGTGAGCATTGTAACAGGCAGCAAACAAGACGTACTTACTTAGGTAGCAGAGTGGCACTGTGATTTTCGATGCAAAATTGCCAATGCATAAATAACTACATAGGGAGGCCAGATTAAATTGTTAATGTAGGTGGACGACTTGAAACATAATTGATACAGTCACGGTCAGAAATGACAATGCAGGTACTGCAATATTGGTAACATAATGGATCAGTTGAGCAACAATTCAAACGATCCTAACCAAAATTGCGGTAATGCGAACATGCAGCAGCGACAATATATCAAGAGCGCAGATCTGCAAGCAGCACTAGCGTCATGATGAATTGCCGGGGGCCGAGGAGAAAACATAGCTATGAATAAGAATTTGCTCGCCAGGAGCATCCAAGGGATGAGGATTGAGGATGACCTCCTGCCTTCATCAACTGCATGCAGGGGAGTTATCTCGTGCTCACCCCTGTGCCCCCTCCGAAGTCCGAACTCCGAACGGAGAGGAAGCCATTCCAATATGCTCCGGCGGGAGGGGCCAGTGAGGACTGAGGATAAGAAGGGGATCGCCGCCTCGCCTCTTCGCGCAGCCAGCCGCTGAAGGAACGCCTGAACCCTAATCTCGCGGCCTCCATTGGAGATCACCTCCAGCTGCAAACGCGATGCCAGTTGCCAACAGAAAGGAGCTGCCGCTACGCTACAGATCACTCACGGTCATGGTGGCTGCCTGCGCCGCGGCGATGAAGCGTGGGTGCCGGTGAGCGTGGACGGGGAGAGGGAACTTGGCACGACGGGCCGTGGCGATTCGGTCTGGGCCTCTATCTCCTGCTCGTTTATGTGGGGAGGTCCACTGTTGGTTTTGGGCCCAACAACTGCGGTAGAGTGTTCCTTCAAGATTTGAGCCCGTTTTGATGCACTCCTCTAATTTCCCTGAAAAGGCCTTTCTATAATGGACCGCACTTCATTGATTCCAATTTGTCCCTTGAATTTTAGCTAAAAAAAATAAAATAAATTTAAAAATGGTAAAATAGACAGGCGAGTCCAAACTGGTGCAGGGATGTCAGTTTTCACAAACTATTAATTTGCAGTTTCATATTCTTCAACTTATTAAGCAGTTCACTAGAGGCTGACTTCCCAATTTAGCGTTGATTTGCTTACTTTGCGTCTCCTTGCCATTCAATTTTTTCGCCAACACGGCTATATATGCCGGTTTTTCATTAAGAGGAAATGGTCCTTGACATTCATATCACCACAATTTTTTCAGATACTCTATCGGATGGAAGAAAGAAAACTCGCCTTTTACTTTGAACGGAATACTAAACATTTTCTCCAAGAACATATAGCTTTTTCTTCTAATTCAGCACCAGCTTACTTAGCCCATCACTCAATCATATCATTCATCTGAAAAAAAGGAACCAGTTTATATAGCCGACAACGTATCATGGCTATCAGTTTAGACATGTCATCCCATCAGTATGAAATCTAATAAATCATCGGCATCCATCTTCCAGATACTATTCTTCTAGTACTATCCATTGCACCAAACGAATTTTGGCCCATCATTAGTCATTCGGTTTTTAAATCCGGGCTGATGATCCGAGTCATCCTGCCAATGTAGGGGTCCCATTTCACTCTTTTGTTTGCAAACCGACGGCATCATAATTAGAACATTTATACGTATGCATATTTATATTAGAATTGCATTGGGCGGAAACTGGAGATGGAGCTCGGCCCCACCGGTCATGGAGGATGGCACACATTATATTCGAGCTACATTTAGGACCGGCCTGTCTATCTGTCTACTTGTCTAACAAGTAACAACCAATTAGATGTTTGGCTTAAAAATTAGCCTCTTACCCTCCCTTTGAATAAGCTTGAGCTAATAATTACTTTCTCCATCTCAATTTATATGATATTTGGCTTTTTTACACTAAGTTTGACTACTTATCTTATTTATTTTTTTTGTAAAATATAATTTTTTTATCGTAGTTTGCTTTATTAATAAAAGTTCTTCAATAATAACTTAATTTTTTTTTTATTTGTATAAATTTTTTAAGTAAGACGAGTGGTCAAACTTAGGGAAGAAAAAAATCAAACGTCTTAGGGATGAAGGAAGTACCTGACTAACAATTAGGGCTATGCAACCAAACATATCTTTATGCGCATGCTATTCCTGTTCGATGAATGAAACACGTGCTTATATATGCAGACTCATTTTCAGGGATGAGCTAGAAAACGAAATGAAATGCAAAGCAAAGAAAAGAAATGGAATAATGGAAGGGGAATGCAACGGCAAAGTCGTCGTTTCCCTGCGGCGTCTGCGTCTCGGTTAAGATGTCGTCTTCTGGCTTGGGTCCCAACGAGTTTGTACTAGCTAATGGACAGACGACCACAACCAGAGGTAGTAGAATTAAAGTAGTCCCTCCCATCCCTGTGATCTGATGTGATGAGTGGATTTCATTTTGTACACGTCCGATGGCGACCTGCTGCCCGAAACCTATTAGCTAGCAGCAACCAGCAATGCAAAATATGCAATGCAAGCGGCGTGAGACCTCATCAGGTCCTCTCTTGTCCATCATCATATCATAATATCACTTCTGGCTGTGGTTGGGCGCTTGCTTTATCCCTTTCGTTATCGGGGATATAAAGTTAGTTAGACGCCGGCCGGAGTGGCCTGCCTTTCACGGATTCGTATATATAAATATATATATAGATCAATATAAATTATATATATGTTCTTTCCCTTTGCAAAAGCAATGCTAGTTCTTCATATATTTTTCGAGTGTGTTGGGCATGCATGATCCTCACACTCTCATATATTTGGTGGTAGTTGTGTTTATGTATCTACATGCATTTTAGCTTTCTCAAAGGCGCCACTACACTTGTTTACATATATGTAATACTAGTACTTGCGAATCTAGCTTTTTGGAAGCCCCTATATAAGAAGTATACTCTACCTGCAGCTGCAGTTATAGGTGGTTACCTGTACCTAACAAAAATTAAAGTTGAGCAAAACGCCAAGGCCTCTAGCGTTGCATGCATTACCGGTGAACTGATGAGTGATGAGTTCACATGCTCTGCTAAGCTGCTTATATACAATTCGATACAGTTAAATTAATAAGGGCCAGGTACGGTGAGGTCAAGCATGAGGCCAGGTTTAGCTCCATCCGTCCCTCAGGGGCACTGTACGTAGCTGAGCAATAATCGATCGAGCTAGCAGATGAGGAGGAATCGATCATACCAGCAGAGATAGATCAGATGCAATGCATGTATGCATGGTTTTTGGTTTGGTGAATGCAGGCCCTATCCCAACGAGACATTCGAAAGGTTGATATTGCTTGCACGCATATACACATATACTACTGTGCTGCTCGCTTCTAGCTGATCACTCACTGGCAGCTCGCGTGAGCGAGCCGGCAAGGCATCGATCTCG
Source organism: Chrysopogon serrulatus (assembly GCA_015844335.1). Taxonomy (NCBI): domain Eukaryota; kingdom Viridiplantae; phylum Streptophyta; class Magnoliopsida; order Poales; family Poaceae; genus Chrysopogon; species Chrysopogon serrulatus. Next base: position 45,196 of record JADLZL010006984.1, on the reverse strand, counting down.
ATCGATCGGTCGCGTCGATGTCTTCTTCTTCATCTGATCGATCAGCTCACCTGGCAAGGCATCATCAGCTAGCCTGCTGCCGCTTCTCGCGTCGCGCATGCAAGCGCAAACAAGATTGGGTGCTCGGCGGGAGGCAGCGACCAACCAGCATCAGATTGGAAACCACCGGCGGACGGACGTCGCGCCAAACATTTAATTTCGATCGAAATAATACTCCAGGGCGCACCACCGTGCCATATGTAGTAATTTGAAGAATCTTCTTTCCAATTTTTTCAAACTGTTCCTCCGATCCTTGCTTTTGTGCAACTAACGCCGGCCGCGCCTCGAGAGACGAGAGTAATAAGGTGATTCGATCTGCGCTGATCAACTCTATGTCGATATATCAGTAGACTTGCATTATGGACACCACGCACTGTCATTTCTTTAATTACTTGAGAACACGGCAAAGGTTTAATTTCAGAATGCAGCTAACGACGTTCACGGCCGGTAGTTTCACAACACTTACTTGCGTGCATTTGTTAGTTGCTCATCATCATATCGGCTGAGAACCAAGTGAATTAACTTGGTTAGTTATACTCTATATATGTAATAACTTGGTTCCATCGGCCATCAGAAATTAAAGGCCAGATTGGTGATTTCATCAGCAGGTAGAGAAGTCCGCCGGCGCCCGGCGGCGAGCGGCGGCCAGGGCGATCGATGCCAACAGTTCACATGCCACGCGCGCAGCAACGTCGTCGTAACCGTCGTCTCGTCGTCTTGGTTTGGTGCAGTCGATCCGGCCGTCCGAGCTTCAATTCCTTGCCCGCCGCGCGCGCGCGCCGTCACGTACGGCTTCCATTCCGAACATGATCGATGACGGCGCACCAAACCAAGCCGACACACCTTGCATTGCAATGGTCAATTGGGCTTAAGGAGCAAGGAAAAGGAAGCTTCTTGCATGCGGAGTGACTAGTGACTGACAAAACAAACGGCCAGCAGGCAGTGTTCGTTGTTAGGTAGTTCATCAGCTCGCCTCGCTCGATCGGTATGTACTACTGACGACGACGACAGCTCCTATGATCTTTCGAGGCTGTAAACCAAGTCCATTCTCGCTCTCCTCACTTTATCATATGCCCATACGTATAGTGTTTAGTGTTAGGTAACCGGTACTGCATCAGTACATACGACTAGTCACGCACGCAGCATCTCTCTCTCTTCCTCTCTCTCATCCCGGTCCCTATGAGCAAGTACACATACGACTAGTCATCATTCTAGTATTGTGCATGTGCTCCAAGCAAACTTATTAGAGTCCTACTAGAGAATGCATCAATTATATATGCCGACTATATATATAATAAACCTAAACATAGCCGACATTCTAAGAGTTCAAGCAATTTAAATTATTTACCATATTGTCTCTCTCTTCTATTCACATCCACTAGTCATTCTTTTATCCACTTGTATCAAGAAGACACCATTTTTTCAATGGAAAATATTGTTTTCCTCATGGAACATTGCCTTGCATGTGACCCAGTTTCTTCCCCTTTTTTACTTCTAGCTCTTTTTACTAATTTAGTGGGACCTACGGCCGGGCCTTCGCACAATGCAAGTTTCAACAACGATGAATCGAGCGTGTTCGCTTCAGCTGAAAAGCCGTTTCAGCTTATCAGCCAACATTACTTTCTTTTCATAGAAAATCAGCTGTTGCAACAGTGTTTTGGCTTATCAGCCGGATTACAAGTTCTGCCAAACAGCTTAGAAGTCTCCAGTAGTGTATCTAGGATCGTCATAAATGAGTGTTTCTCCCGGGGGTGATTTTTATCCGGGCGTTACATTTGGGCTACAATAAGAGCGTCACCAATATAATATTAGTGGCTACCTATTTGATTGCGTGGAGAAGATGGAGAAGGGGGAACACCTAATAATCTTACTAGATGAGCTTGTCACTCAGCTCGCACAATTCCCCTCAAATGCAAGGACTCTGCCAACATGCATGACGTCCCACTCATGTCTATCTATACTATGCAGTGACGTTTCTTTCAACTATTTTCACCCAGCTAGGGATTTAGTTCTGCTCATTTAGAATGCCCTAAAGAGGCTCGTTACTAGGACAATTTGTCCAATGATATCAACATTCAACACATAATTAATAATATGAATATGCCTACATGACAATTAAACGATAGATTTGCTCGATTTTCTATTAAAATATGAAATAATATGGTTAGATTTTAGTCATAACTTGCGATTAGAGATGTCCTTATCATTCCCCTTGTTTTTAGGTGTTAGCAAGCGGCGACGATGCAGTAGCTCCTCTAAGGCCTCGTTTGGTCCAGAAGTGGTTTGAAGCTATTTTGTGTCAAATAGAGGTAAAACATGCTCTCCCAAAGACTAGATGAACGATGGAGTTAAGATTAGTACTCCCTCCATTCAAGAAAGTCAACTTGGCTTCTACCTCTCACTTGCTTTAGGTGGTATAAGAGATATTTTAAAAAAATTTAACATGTAGAGATGTTTTTACTAAATAGTTTACTGAAACGGTTTTAGCTCTACCGATAAAGTTATTAGTGGAAATTAAACTAAAAAAACAACTATTTCACTAGTCTCAAGTGGAACTGGAATTGGACTATCCTACGCAATATCATGAAAACCATTTTTAATTGGGGCATTGGACTGTCCTAGTAGACCCAGCACTTGACCATCTCCAACCAATATCCAGTCGCGTAAAGGTAGTGATGGTTTTTCCTCCTTGAGCGTGCCCAAGGTTTAAACTGTTTCTTAATCCAAAACTTAACAGGCTAAAAATCGCCTTTTTACACTGACTAGTGATGGGTTGGTGTTTACGTTTACTACAACTAACTCCCATTTCACGGTCACCGTACCTTTTCACGTCGACGTCGCCTTCCAAATAATCGCTCGGTTCGGTTCATTCATGGCTGCTCCTCGCCGGGCCCCGGGCACCTGTACTCTTATATATAAACCCCTGCACCACCCACACCACACGCGGCGTCAGAACCTGCACGAGTAGTGCAGTGCGTCTCCGTCCTCTTCCAGCTTCCAGGCTCCCCACCGCCACCGGCCACCGGTGAGTGCGAGCGCGACTACGAGATCGAGGCAGCCGGCAGGTACGACGATCGATCGATGCTGCTGCAAAGGCGCGGCGGCCTCCTCTGCTGCGGTTGCGGCGGCGGCGCGGTGGCCGTGGCCGTCGGCGGCCGCGCGCCCTTTTCGGGAGACGACGACAGCTCCTCCGATGGGCAGCCGCCCAGCGCCAAGAGCGTGGCGGGCACCGGCGCCGGTGTCGCTGCCGCCGCCGCGACGGCGAGCGCGAGGCAGCTGTCGTGGGCGCAGGTGGAGGCCATGACGGGCGGCTTCACGTCGGCCGTCGTCGGCGAGGGCGGCTTCAGCACCGTCTACCTCGCCCGCCTCGCGGGGTCCCTCGCCGCCGTCAAGGTCCACCGCAGCAGCGAGCGCCTCCACCGCGCGTTCCGCCAGGAGCTCGAGGCGCTCCTCCGCGTGCGCCACCCCCACATCGTCCGCCTCCTCGCCTTCTGCGACCAGCGAGGTACCTGACATCGTTTCCATCCATGGTGTCTGTCTGACAGCATCTGAGACTCTGACCGCGATGCATTCATATTCATGCATGCAGACGAAGGCGTGCTGGTGCTGGAGTTCGCGCCGAACGGCAACCTGCACGAGCAGCTCCACGGCGACAGCGCGGCGGCGCCGATGCCGTGGGCGCGGCGGGTGTCGGTGGCGCTGCAGGTGGCCCGCGCGCTGGAGTACCTCCACGAGCGGTGCGAGCCGCAGGTGGTGCACGGCGACGTGAAGGCGTCCAACGTGCTGCTGGACGCGGGCATGGGCGCCAGGCTCTGCGACTTCGGGTCGGCGCGCGCCGGGTTCTCGGCGGCCGTCGTCGCCCGCCCTGGCACGCGCCCGCGGGCGCGCGCCGTGCTGGGTTCCCCGGGCTACGTGGACCCGCACTACCTCCGCTCCGGCGTGGTCACCAAGAAGAGCGACGTGTACAGCTTCGGCGTGCTCCTGCTGGAGCTGCTCACCGGCGTGCAGGCGTTCCGCGACGGCCGGCTACTGACGGCGTCCGTGGCGCCGAGCCTCGCCGCCGCCGCCGCAGCGGGCGACAGCGTCGTCGTCGGCGAGCTCGTGGACCGGAGGCTGGGGTGCCGGTACGACGCCAGCGAGGCGGCGGCCGTGGTGGCGCTGGCGGCCGCGTGCGTCGGGGCCAACCCGGGACTCCGGCCGTCGATGGCCGACGTGGTGCGGACCCTGGAGCAGCTGCAGCAGGTGCAGCATGGCCGGACCTTGTTGGGCGCCGGAGGGAAGCTGTAGTAGACCGTGAGTCCGTGACACGTTACACACGTACAGGCAGCCGTGGCTGGCGGCGACTGGCGAGGGATGGTGGACCTGGTGGGGAACCAGATGGATGCATGCATGCTGATATCATCCGACGTGGCGCGCATTGTGACCGTGGGATGCGATTGCTCACCTTACCTTCTAGTAGGCTTCTACTGTTGGGTATTGGGTTGGTGAGGAACAGGAGCCAGTGCTGAAGCCTACCAGAAGAACAGACATCTGGTTTGTCTGGACAAGGACTTGAGTGGAGGCGGAGACACCTTTATTTTCATTTCTTTGGGATTATTGGGGGTCATCCTTTTATTTGGGATGATGGATTGTATTAGTAGCTAGGTCACTATATTAGCCACCAAATTAAAACTGCAACAGCTGAGATAAAAACGAATAGGAGGACGCAATTGTCGGCCACTCCAACTAAGTGTGTATATAGTAACTACAATTGTACGTACATAGTATATATATAAAGAAAGAGAAACAACTTCTTCTTCTCCTTCCATCATGCATGTTCGTTTGTGTTGCATCTATCTGTGTACTCCTGATCCAATATATTATATATTATGTGAAATTTCTGCTGAATCAATATATATATAACGCATATATAGACGATATATACTGTGTATGTATAGGTAGTCTTATTAATAAGGCTATTGTCGCGCGTCGTGATCGGGCACATAGAGATTCGATGAAGTCGTAGTATTCGCAATGGCAATGTTCCACCTAACAATACTTGGACACCAGGCTCATGAGTCCAATGACATATGAAAGGAATATTATTAGTTTTTTATATATATTACTTATGAGTTTCGTGGCGTGTATATGTGTATATACACGCGAGTGGAACCCCTCCGTCTCCTCGTCGTCGTCATCATGGTCGTCGTCGGCGGCCCTCATCATCCGCATCAACTCGTCGTGGTGGTGGCCTGGTGGGGCGTACGTCCCGGTCGTGATGAAAGCACACAGCCAAACCACCGGGCGGCCGCGAAATGGCCGTCGCATCGCATCTCTCTCACTACAAGCGAAGAGACGACCGGCGGCCGGACGTGGGAGCACGTACGTATATTACACAGCAGCAGCACTACCAGTTAATTAGTCTATGACGATGATCTGCATTGGACGCCCTGAACCTGACCTGATGATGATGTGGTTGTCGTTTGGTTTATGTATGTATCCATTATTATTATATGATTCCTCGCTCCCTCCATGGCTTCGATCAATTCCATACATCGTCTCATGCATGCATGCTGATGCAATGACCCATCCTTCTCTCCTGAGGTTGAAATATCATCGGTAACGTCAAATAAGCAGTGTCGGTTAAGATTAATTGATCATGAAATAAATTTTTACAGTGTATCTATTTAAAAATCATAATTGCTGATATTATCTTTGTAAGTTTATTAGTAAAAAAATTAAAATAATTCTTTGACATTAATTAATAACCAAATTTAAACATGCACCCTTTTGAAAACACAAAACCGAGGGCGCCGCATCATCTCGTGACGAGATGACGTTGGAATATTGACCGGACCGGACGCTAACAATAAGTTTGTAGCATGCGGCCGGCGTTACATTTTTGGGCCTGGACGCCTGTTCCGGCTCTCCCTGATGATACGGTGGTTTGACCTGAAAACTTGTTCGTTTCTCGGTTCGGTCGGTCGAGATGACGACTAGCTAGAAATTAAATTAAAACTCGATCGGTGATGCCGCCACCCGCCGGTGGCTAGATACGCCTGAACCACCGAGTCTAATACAAATATATATACTACTATTATTCGCTAACCGTGTCCGTGATGATGTCACGGGCCCGGCGTCCTGTCCATGTACATTTTGTAACAAGGTCTATTGGAATCAACTGGCTTTATTAGCCTATATGTTTTTTAGTACTAAAGATGACGTTTAGTTTAATCAGCGATGGCTATAGAGCTAGCTATTCGCATTGCTTTACATAGCAATCGTTCAGTGCAATCCCCTTATGCTCGGGGGTATCTTTTGCACCAGCTTTGTTTAGCACCCTTCTTTGTTCTTTGGTCTCTGATGGTGATGGCATCAATGGCTGCTTGGACCATGCATGATCATCGTTCTCGATCTCACACACTGTCGTCGGTTCGAATGGTTAAATGAGTAGGCGTCCATTTTCCTTTCGGAGTATACTCCTCCCTCCTTAGTGAAAAGGATGACAATATAAGTTTATTAGTTAAAGTCAAACTATCTGAGAAAAAGTTCATCAATATTTTGTAAAGCTAAATAAGTATACAATGAAACTATATCAGTAGACAAAGTTAATAGTAGTAATTTGGTATCATAAAGATTGATATATTTTTGTATATAAATCTTGCCAAACTTATAACACTTTAAATCTTACTAAGGTCCTATTTAGATGCAAAGTATTTTTAAAGTATTGCAGATATACTATAGTTTTATAAAATATATTTATTTTTAAAAGCTAGTAGGTATTTGGATGCAACAAATATTGTAGTCTCTAAAACTAAGGTTTTGTCAAAATGGTAATCTTTTTAGAGTTTTATAAACTCTACTTGTGATATCTTTTTTCTAAACAACAGTTTTGTATCTCGTGGAGTATAAGGATAAAAAACTAAAGTCATGGTCTCATAACTCCACTTTTTTCTCAAGCTCTGTGCGTGAAGATAAACCTCTTTAGCGGAGTTGAAAACATTCAGCGGAGTAGTCTCAAACACCTCCTAAAACCACAAATTTGGATACTATTTTTTTTTTTTTCAAAAACCACATCATCCAAAACCTCATCTTTTCTTCTTCTTGTTGTTGTTGTTATTTTGTTGTTGTTATTTGCATGTGGGGTGGGGTTGGTGGAGGCAAACCATCGTAAGTCTTATTAAAGTTGTAGGAAAAAAGTATTAACACCTGCTATCTCAAATGAACAATCTACTAATATTGTGGTTTTTGTGACAAGTAGTTGATGTGCCACCAATTTTTATGTCTATATAGTCATGCATGTAATGAACGAGTCATGTCGTACCTAATGAACGTAGAGTGTATATAATTGATGCGCACTAGCGTTGAGAAATACTGTACATACTAGTGGTGGTAATAAAACAAAACATAGACATGGAAACAAGTTGGATGCATGGGTATGGGTGTGGAACAAGCTACTAGTAGGATCGTGTCACGGTGTCGGTATCCATTACATTAGCCAGCAGCCAGCTGGGATACATATAGACGGACGGTGCGCAAATGGGAGCTAGCTAGCGCGCGCGCATGGATGACTCATGGCCGCGGCGGAAGAATAGGAAGGGAGGCGTGGCGCGGATCGATCGGCAAGGACGACGACGTGCACGGGCGTCGGTCGAGGAAGCCACGCAGGCCCCAGGCCCCACGCCCCACGCCCCCGCGGCCGGTGAGATAGATGATCTGCTGAAATCGCCACAGGTGCGCCAACCATGTGCGGTGGCGATCAAGCCAACCCGTGAAAAACTACTAGCTGCTTCAACGCACCACCACAGAGACAGCGATAACGAGACACACAGCACATGATGCTGCGACGCTTTGACGTGCGAATCGACACGACACGATGCACATTCAGGGCGAGCTCAGAAAAGGCAAATGACATGTCGCCCCAGACACCCCCGGTGGCTTTGCGGCCCATCACCATGCATGCAGTTCGCTCGATTCGGCCCGTGGGCAACAAATAACGGAGCGGAGTCGGCGTGGCGGCCCATACTGAGCATGCAACAGCTTACATGGGCTCCCTTCTGCGGGTGTCCAGAGAGAGTCCAGACAGACAGAAGCAGTCAACCAGATGAAGCAGCAGCAGCCCGCGCCGGCGCCGCCCAAGTCAAGCCAAGCAAGCCTCCTCGCGTCGCGTCGCGTGTTCCTCGGCTCCCACGACGCGCCCCCCCACCGAAATTTCCCCCACGAGCTGAGCTGCCGGCGCGCGACAGGCACGCCAAACCCATGGCGACCACCACGCTCACGCCCACGCAGCGCTACGCGGCGGGGGGCGCTGCTGGCGCTGGCGCTCCGCCAGGCGCAGATCCACCAGTCCGCGCCCCTCGGCTCCGCCTCCCCCGATCCCGGACCGGATGACGAGGAGCGGGCCAGCAGCGCCAGCGGGAGTTCCTCCTCCGTCGCCACCGTCAGCAGCGGCTCCGACACCGCCTCGGGGGCCGGCCTCTGGACGCACGACTCCCGCGGCCTCCTCCGCCCCGTCTTCAGGTGCCGTGCGTGTAGCCAGCTCGGCGTCCGTTTCACTCACTTGCGATCCGTTGCTGACGTACTACGTGCTGTATTATACCTAGGTTCCTGGAGATCGAGCCCAAGGCATGGGCGGGCATGGAGGAGACGGCCGCGTCGCCGGACGCCAAGCATCACATCGGCGCGGTACGCCCCTTCCATCCCACCCACCCGATCACCTACTGACAGTGTCTATTAGTTGGGTTGGGGTTTGGGGGACTCATTGCCGCGGGTCTCGATTCCGGGGTTCCATTTGGAGCACGTTTATGCTTGTAGTTGTAGGGTTCAAATCCATCCCCATCAAATTGCTACGAACTCTCTGCTGCTGAGCCAGCCAATGATCTCTCTGTATTGCCGCCGTTCAAATGCAATGCCAATGCTGTGAATGACTGAACACATTTTTATCCCTTTCACTATTGTGTCTCATTCCACTCCGCGATTCTGCAGTTTCTAAGGATACTCTTTGAGGAAGACAGCGACAGCTCTTCGGACAGACTGGAGCAGGAGCTCGGCTTGGCGAAAGCAGTCGACGTGATGGCCATGAGCTTGGGCAGCGACACCGCGCCGGATGAGAAGATCAAAGAGGAGAGTAAAGACTCCACCGCTTGTACCTCTGCGACGGCAGAGTCTCCGGAGGCAGGCTCGACCGAGAACTTGCTTGGAATCGACAAGCTGTCCTTGGAAGATGTCCCCGCGAACGATCACCGCAAGATGGCGTTGCTGTATGCGCTTCTCTCCGCCTGCGTCGCTGATAAACCTGTCTCGCAAGAGGAAGAGGACAGGAAGTCGTCTCACTTCAGGAAGGGTTATGATGCTCGGCATCGCGTCGCTCTTCGGTTGATAGCAACATGGCTTGACGTCAAGTGGATCAAAATGGTTAGTACGAGTTAGTCCTTCTCAGCATGGAAGAGTGAAAAAAAATGATTGGTGTTTATTCTTGACTAAAAAAGAAAGCCCTGAGATAAAGTCATAACTCATTTGTATGCTTGTATTTCCACATAGCTCGAATTTGACTTGTAATCATCAATCCTGGCATTATAGGAAGCGATGGAGGTGATGGTCGCATGCTCTGCCATGGCTGCGGCAAAAGAACAAGAACAAGAGAGTGAAAATGCATCACCGAAAAGCAAGTGGGAGAAATGGAAGCGTGGGGGAATTATTGGTGCTGCTGCCTTGACTGGAGGAGCATTGCTGGCTATTACTGGGGGTAGGACTGCATTCCAGATAATATATCTAATGAAATGCTGAACATCTTGGCATCACTTGGACACACTACACCAGGTGATTCATATGCTCTCATTCTCTTCGACCCGACAGGTTTAGCTGCACCAGCCATTGCTGCAGGATTTGGTGCTCTAGCTCCAACACTAGGCACACTTGTCCCTTTCATAGGGGCTAGTGGATTTGCTGCTATGGCTGCTGCGGCAGGATCTGTTGCTGGCTCTGTGGCAGTTGCTGCCTCATTTGGAGGTTGGTGTTCCAAACTCGTCTGATATTGTTTGGACCTCTTCATTATATATATGTCCTGGGCAGTCTAACAGTCTAGATTTTTTTGAAGTTACCAATGACCACCTCCATTATTTGTGCTGGTTACTGTATTGCTTAGGAAACCTACACAAATAATGAATATGCACCCCTCTGTTGGAGTATATGAGTATATGTGTATTGGGCCCTTGAGGCCCATGTATGACTTATAGCTACCCTCTAGGGTTAGCCCATTATGGGATACACACAACACTTCAGCACCCTCTGTATAAGCACTGGCACACTAAATTATTAAAATTGTCCCCAAATGAATTTCCTGTACAAGCTGTAATGCAGTATATCCAAAAAAAAAAAAGATAGAAAAAGGTGTACAAGTGTTGTACTTAGCTTTTAATGTTCCTTGAATTGATTTTTTACAAATTAGCTGCTGGGGCTGGCTTGACGGGTACCAAAATGGCAAGACGAATTGGTAAAGTGAAAGAATTTGAGTTCAAACCTATTGGTGATAACCATAATCAGGGTGTGAGTCCCTTTTCCTCTCTGACTAAAATGCCATTCACCCATTTTGGAATCAAACTGATTTGGTCTTTGTAAATGTTGTTAACTCTTTCAGCGCCTTGCTGTTGGCATCCTGGTTTCTGGATTTGCTTTTGATGAGGAGGATTTCTGGAAACCTTGGGAAGGATGGAAGGATAACCTAGAGAAGTATGGAATGCATTCTTATATTTTTTTTTTTTTGAATCCAAGTCACTGTACTTTATTCATGTATTTTAGATCTATGCTGTAAGGGTGGAGTATTCTTCTTACTTACACTTGATAAATGTTTGACAGGTACATCCTTCAATGGGAATCCAAGCATATAATTGCAGTGAGTACAGCAATACAGGATTGGCTGACATCAAGTAATGTTCAGGGTTTTGTACTCTGCCTTATACTCCTGTTAGTGAACTTGTAATTAGTGTTGTTGTTGTTGATGATGATGCAGGACTTGCAATGGAGTTGATGAAACAAGGCGCTATGAGAACTGTCTTAAGCGGCCTTCTTGCAGCATTTGCTTGGCCTGCTACATTGCTTGCCGCTACAGATTTTATTGATAGTAAATGGTCTGTTGCTATTGACAGGTAATTGCACTCTTATAGTACAATGTGTCGTGTCAAACTGCTGATGTTTCCAATATTAATATTTCTCCATGCTAATTAACTAGTTACAACACTTTAGAATAGCTACAGTGTACCTGAGAACTTGTTTAGCTAACTGATGAACTGTGTATCCTCTCAGATCAGATAAGGCAGGAAAAATGCTTGCAGAAGTGCTTCTAAAGGGGCTGCAAGGAAACAGGTAGTTCCAATTACAGAATGTTTTATCCAACACAGCAGTCCCTCCAGCTTATTTTTTTTTCCTGATTCTAAACTTCTCAGGCCTGTGACTCTTGTTGGGTTCTCGCTAGGAGCGCGAGTTATATTCAAGTGTTTACAGGAGCTAGCTTTATCTAGCGACAATGGTATCCATTCTTTAGTTATATTGACCTAAATTTCATTATGAGACTGCTCATATTTTTTATGGAATGAATCAGAGGGACTTGTCGAGAGGGTCATACTTCTTGGTGCACCAGTTTCAGTGAAAGGTGAGAGGTGGGAGCCTGCCAGGAAGGTACAGTGATGACTATCCTTTCTCCACTTAAAATGCAGAGATATCAGTAATCTTCAGCTACACTGTGCCCCTTAAAAGGTAGTGTTTGCCTGCTTATATCACTTCACTAACCCCTGCTTCTCTGCAGATGGTTGCAGGGAGATTTGTGAATGTGTACTCGAGAGATGACTGGATTCTTGGTGTGACCTTCCGTGCAAGGTAAACAAAACGGGATTGATTTCAAATTGGGTAGTCATTGCTGGAACAGTTAATGAGTTAAGTCGATATCTTTGCTTACTTACTAATTCTCTGATGTAGCCTGCTCACCCAAGGGCTGGCTGGCATCCAGGCCATTGATGTACCTGGCGTTGAAAATGTAAGCTTCTGTGGGTGATAATTCTTATGTTTTTAGAGAGCTTCCATTATTTCTACTGTTTATTGACTGCACGATTTATAGGTTGATGTTACCGAGCTTGTTGATGGCCATTCTTCGTACCTGTCAGCTGCCCAGCAGATCCTGGAGCATCTTGAACTGAATACCTACTACCCTGTTTTTGTTCCCCTTCCGGAGGTCAGGAAATAGCAGATGTTGAGAAAAGATGTAAATATCCAGGTAGGAATATACTTTCGAAATTACAGAATAACGTTACAGCTGTCTAGACAATGACTAATCATCATCGAGAAGCAAATGGAAATGGAACAGTAGAAGTAATGAATTCATCACTGGATGCTTTGTAGATTCTTGATGACTAATTGTACAGTAGATCTGTTGTTTCTTTCATTCCCATACGGAGCAGCGCTGGGGTGGCTTGCACTTGAAAATAGCGATTCCATGAGAGTTACTCATAGATATACACTATATATAGTAAAAAAATGAATAAAAATGTTACTTTCTCCATTCCAAATTATAAGATGTTTGACTTCTTCTCTCCAAAGTTTGATGCTCGTCTTATTCAAAAAATTTGTGTAAAAATAGAAAAAATTAAGTCATTTTCAAGGAACTTTTATTAATAAAGCAAGTCACGACAAAAAAAAATGATATATTGTAAATTTTTTTTGAATTACGAGTGGTTAAATTTGATGTCAAAAAAAAAAAAAGTCGTATAATTTAATATAAAATGGATGATGTATTTTTGTACGAAAAAGGTGTATTTTTTGTTTTGAGAAATCAATATTTTGATAAGTAAATTGATAAAAAATTATTAGTATTTATTATAATCTGTAAGTTTAATTTTTTTTTGGAGGACGAAGTAGTAAAATATACTCCCTTTGTCATAAAAAAAATACATGTCTCCTTTTTTTAAAAAAAATCAACTGATTTTATTTTGATAAATTTGTAGAATATATTTATATCTCTCTCAGAATAAGTTTACTAGCATGATTAGTCTAATAATAATTATTCTGTACCATAAATATTAGTAATTCTTTTATGTATATATTGGTTGGCTTTTGTTGACTCAGAAAAGCGAGATGGAGAGAGTATTCGATTATCACATCGGCAACTGCAAATGAACTTTCGATTACAAACTATCCACAAATATGAAGCATCGAGATAAATGTGTGCCATCACAGGAAGTCAATGGGCAAACTATTCCGTTCCACATAATTTCCTAAGCAAAATCGTCATCACGTGGAACATTGCACAACGCTATCAATCAATGCTTGTAAAATCCAATCAAAATGTGAAAGCCAAGAATACTGAAGAGTGTTCATCAGCAAGCTAAATCGTTCCATCAACACCAGAACATAACCATCAACACCAGAACATATCAGAAGCTAAATCAATCAATCAGATATAACTGTTTCCAACACATCAGGCGTTTCGGTGTCAAGAGATGCCGGTGGTGCAATTGCAGTTCCATCCAACAGAATGTCAAGATGATACAGACCATGCCCAAGAGCTGAATCGACTTCTTGGGGAGGGCCATATTCAGTCATTCATTCATACCTCTACGCTAAACATATGCTCCTTACTACAGTTGAGTGGAGCAGAGATGGTCATTTACGCTCTTTGACTAAATTGTAATTAGCCTATACAAACTGCAAAGATATGACAAAGAATTTTAAAACCTATTCCTGCTGCGAGATCAAGGATGCAGGTAGCTACAAGATGCACCCTTTCTCCTGCACTTGAGAATATACATTAGCCCCTAGTTTGCCCCTTTGAAGTTGATCTTGATGAGCCACCGCTGCCAAATCTATCAGACCTACTCCTAGAGTGATTTGAACTAAGTAGCCAAGATTCACTGATTTGGGAATACCTGCCACGGTGGTGATGACTCAGTTGGCTGCCCCGATTAGCATTATTAGGAGGGTTTGAGCCCTTATTGTTTCCAATGGCCTCTCCTGAAATAGAAAAACTGGAATTGATGGTTTCCTGCTTCCTTGATTCTTCCCAATAGCTTTTACTCGAGGGCTCTGCTTTCTCATTGCTATACATGCTGATATTCTGACTAGTACTCCACGTAGTACCCCAGTCTAAGCTCTGATTGGTTGATGCTTGAGAACCTAAAACTCTGGTGCTCTCATCTACTGATGATGCTGACATACCATTTGGTATTGATGGATCCTAAAGTAGTGAAAAACACAATGTCATATGAAAAGTATACAGGAAATAAATGACATTAAAATATTGCAACACCATTACCTGCTCAGACAGCATCCACTCTGCAATAGCACTCAAGTTTGCCTGGTTCACATTTTCCTCCACAATCATTGATCCTCTTTGAAAAAATTCGTTATTAACATGGGTCACAGCCTCCTCCTTGATATCATAAGTTTCCTTCCCCTCAGTTCCAATACCTGGTGGAGAGAAAACAGATGATTCAACCAATAGAATTAATGGAGCATTCTGGAAATGCTAATCATCGACATGCTGACTAACCAGATGAAGGTTGGAACATAGATCTTGGTGAAAGCAATGACCACATATCATTGATCGAATCTTGAATACCCCATAGTGCAGAATCAACAGCATCACCTTGGTAGTAACTAGGTTCACCCCAAGGAGATAATGCGATAGGGCTAGAGTATTGTGGTTCTTCCTGAGCTGAAGCAGCTAGGAAGTCCTCTATTGATCCTGGCATGTACGAAGTTCCACCCCTTTCTTCCATTAATGATTCCAATACATCTGACACATCTATCGATTCAGCACCACAGGAAGGATCAATTAACAAATTCTCTCTTGTAGCAGCAATAGATTCACTCTCACAATATTGTTCTTTGTGAATAATTTCTTCACCTTTAAAATCTGATTTCATGTCACCTAATTCCCCAGTTGGAGCACCAGACTTTGGTGGTACAAAGGCATCTGGTGAATGGACATGTTGCTTAGTCTTTAAATTTTCAGGTGCTGCTGATGTTAACACAGAGCTGTCCAAAGCAGGTTCCTTAAACTCAGGCCTAGGCGTTTCACTAGAAAATTCACGCTCTAGGATATCAGGAGATGGTATAAGGAAAACCTTGGATTGAAGAGATTGAGTAACTGAACCATTTGATGGGTTTGCTTCAAGTATTCTTTTCTCATTCAAGATCTCCTCCGTCTTGCATATGTCGGAAGCAGGTGCAGAAGTAGAAGTTAGATTTTGAGGCACTATTGATGTTAACCCTGAGTTATCCATGAGAGGCTGCTCACCCACAGGTCTTGGACTTGGACTAGGACGTTCACACGCATTATCTTGGTTATCACCAGAAGATGAAGCAAAAACGCTAGAGTGAGGAGGCTGATTAAGTGAAGCATCTGATGTATCTGCTTCAGGTGTTCTTTTCTTATTCAAGATCTCCATCTTGCATGTATCGGAGGCAACTGCAGAACTTGTCAGTATATTTTCAGGCACTGCTGACGTTAACACTAAGTTTTCCACGAGAGGTTCCTTACTGTCAGATCTTGGAGTTGGGCTAGGACATTCACACTCATTATCTTGATTATTGGAAGATACAGTGAAAATATGACAACTAGGACGTTGATTAAGTGAAGCATTTGATGCATCCGCTTCAATTGGTCTTTGCTGATTCACAAACTTCTCCATTTTGCATGTATCAGAAGCAGAAGCAGAAGCAGAAGATGTTGCCAGAATTTCAGGCGCCCCTGATGCAAATACTGAGTTGTCCTTGTCCATAAGAGGTTCCTTACAATCAGACCTTGGAGTTGGGCTAGAACATTGACGCTCAATATCTTGATTATCGGAAGATACAATGAAAATGTGAGGCTTATTAAGTGAAGCATTTGTTGCATCCGCTTCAAGTGCCTTTTGCTGATTCACAAACTCCTCCATTTTGCATGTATCAGAGGCAGAAGTTGCTGCTAGCATTTCAGGCGCCGCTGATGTTAATAATGAGTTGTCCACAAAAGGTTCCTTACTGTCAGATTTTGGAGTTGGGCTAGGACATTCACGCTGAATGTCTTGATTATTATCAGAAGATAAAGGAAAAATGTGAGAAGGGGAATGATGATTAAGTGGAGCATTTGATGCATCTGCTTCAAGCATTTTTTGCTGATTCACTGACTCCTCCATTTTGCATGTATCAGAGACTGCAGAGGTTGTCATTAGAATTTCAGGCGCTGCTGATGTTAACACTGAGATGTTCACAAATTCCCTAGTGTCAGATCTTGGAGTTGAACCTGGACATTCACGCTCAATATCTTGATTGTCAGAAGGTACAGGGAAAATGTGAGAATGAAATTGGTTAAGTGGAGCATTTGATGCATCTGCTTCAAGTGTTTTTTGCTGATTCATAAACTCCATTTTTCTTGTATCAGAGGCTAATGCGGAAGTTGTCACTGAGTTGTTCACAAGAGGTTCCTTACTGTCAGAATTTGCAGCTGGACCTGGACATTCATGCTCTGTATCTTGATTGTCAGAAGGTACCGGGAAAATGTGAGAATGAGGAGGTTGACAAAGTGGAGCATTTGATGCATCTGCTTCAAGTGCTTTTGGCTGGTTCACTAACTCCTCCATTTTGCATGTATCAGAATCATGGGTAGAAGTTGTCGTTAGATTTTCAGGAGCAGCTGATGCTGAAAGTAAACTGTCCACAGCAGGAATCTTATTCTCAGACCTTTGGGTTGAACTGGGGTTCACATCTTCGTTATTAAGAGAAGATACAGGGAAAACCTTAGATTGAGGAGAGTGACTATCTGAAGAATTCGATACAACAGCCCCAATTACGAAGTTGCTGACTCACGACCTCCTCCATCTTGCATGTATCTGAACCAGGCAAATTCGTAGTAATATTTTCAGGTGATTCTGGTGTTAATCCTGAGTTGTCAACAGCAACGTCCTTATTCTCAGATCTTGGAACTGGACTAGGAAACTGACGGTCCATATCTTGGTTATCAGGAGAGGATACGGTGAAAAGCTTTGATTCGGGAGACTGGTTAACTGAAGCATTTGATGTATCGGCCTCAAGTGTTCTTTGCTGATTCATGATCTCCTCCATCTTGCACATATCGGAAGCAGATGCTGAAGGGGCTGCTTGTGGACTGCAGATTGGAACTCTTTCTGCGTGACCCAGCATACCAGATGGTGAACTAGAACCTCTGTCTTCAATAGGGGTTGCTGGAGCACAGCTCTTATTAGGCTTTGCAGAAACAACAGAAGAATGAAGTTCGTCGAGAAAGTTTGGATTAGCTGTTGAACTTAAGCAAGAGCCTTCATGTTGACTTGAAGCTGTCCTCGACTCGGCCGGACTCCAAGCATACAAAGGACTTGAGACATCTTTCCCAATACGTTGAGTAGGTAGATTTTTTGATAGATCCCGCCTTGAATTCAGATCCTTAACAGGTCCTCTTTGTGAACTATCTTTAGGTTCTTGTTGACTTTGTGACCAGGAAACATGCTGATTCTGATGAGATTCCACATTTCCACGTCCACTACAACTCATATGTGCCACGGTAGGACTCCACAGGGCTCCACTGCTGTGATGGTGGTTTGATTCACCAGAGCATCCTCCCTGTATTCCATCATGGTTCAAGTCTGTGTGCCCATATGAACTCCCAGGAGATTGAATGAAAACAGAATGCTTATTCTGGCAGTGTGCTTGGCTATTCACAGTATAAGCATCCTTCAGTGGAACTGAACTAGTTGACAGGGACAAGCTATCATCTGGAGAGTACACACTTTCCCTTTCTGGAACAGAGCACTTATTATGCTGAACAGTTATTCCAGAAGAACCAACCACACTATGATCAACAGGGGAGAAAGCATTAGTCTGATCCACACTAGGGCTGTTCCTTGCATGTCCGGTGCCAACCAGTGTTGCCTTGCTAATTGGATGTGATGCAGCCTGAGTGAAATCTTTCTGCTGTTTTGAAAGCACTTCAGTCAACAGCAATGATCTCTCTTCACTCTCAAACGTAAGCCATACTCTCAGATCACGTGGGAAGTAACTTGTCCACTTTGATAGTTGCAGAAGGGTAAATGGACCCTGAACATTTCCAGAAGGATCCTTATAGTGCCAGACTTTCTCCGGCTCTGTGTCATTTGACATTGTTACTCCAGAAGATGAAAGTGATCCAGCTTCATACATAGTTCTGTTTGCTGTGCTGTTCTCCAAACTTCTTGCCCCTGGTTCACAAATTGTACTTTCTATGGACAAGCTTTTTGGATGGTGGCTGGAATCAGAAACCTTTTGAGGATGGTTTTGCTTAGTGCTAAGATATCTTGACATTCTTCGCGATATGGTTGTATCTGGTCTTGTCCGATTTACCGACTTTGCAACTGTACATAATAAACAAACAAGAAATGTGATTTATTTTAATGAGCTGATGCTTATCGCAACATAAATTCAAATGTACTGCATTGCGACTTTGCAAGAAAATTATAGTGCAGAAACATATACTAGATGGATATTTAGAATATACTGCAACAAACCACATGAAATTATGCTACAGTTGCAAGAGAAATAGTTATATTCCAATATTTATTAATCAACATGCAACTAGAAGCATTAACATTACAGGAAAATATATACCAGTTTTTTTCTCATCTGTTTCTTCGGCAGACTCATAATTAGGATCCATATGTGAGTCAACATGCACTTCCAGAACTTCATTAATCCTACGAGTTCTTTCCTCAGAATTGTCGAGAAGCTGCAGCTTTTCTACATATTCTCTAAGTGTATGATACAGTCAAGGATCACAAAATAATGAAGCATGCAATACAAGTAGTTGCCTATAGTTCTATAACAAAAATGAAGTTGTACATTCACAATTCCTGAGCAGAGGATAGCGAGTCATTAGAAGTATGCCTCTCTAGCATTAAAATACCTATGGCAAAGCTACGACATGAAAATGGGAGCGGCTCTAAGTTAAATAAAATTATAAATGAAGCATAGCCAATTTTGGGAAGGAGCGATATGAACCAGAAATCAAGAAATGGCAATTCAGTCAATCAATGAAAAAAAAAGTGACAATAAAGGCATCACACATCATAATATGGTCGATAGGATATTCTTTTCTGCGCCCAGTTTCACTCGCACGGTCACGAAGATGCCCAAGCCTCTGCTTTTCATTTTCAAACCACTGTAAAGATTATAAATACCAGTGAGTCAAGTTTGAGATCTTTTGCAGAAAAAAACCCCGATCATTGTACACATATGGAGTTGCCCTTACATCATTCACTCTTACAGATTGCAATATCTTGGCTTTCTCTAGGATACCCCCCTGCATTAATAATACCAAAAAAACACAAATCAAACCTATACATATCTGATGGGCCAAAATGAAATTAGGTCACAAGTGTTCAGTGCCATGTAGGCATGTAGCAGTACCACTTTTAGTCTGCTAATTACACCACACTTCATGCTCTGCCTTAAACGTTTGCACTCCTCCTACACAAGCAAATGTAAATATCAAAAAGTGGTAAAAACCAAAACCCAATGTAGTTCAACTAGAAGTACCACCTCTAACTTGTAAGGACGAACTAGAATTTGATCACCTTGGGTTAAAAGGTGCAATCATAAATACCAAGCATTCAACAATCCAAACTAGACAATAAAATCAGATAAGAACTTCTAAAAATGCTACCTCTGGGAGCTAAACATTAGACAGGACAGTAAGCAAAAGATGCTAACCTCTGTAAAATCATGATTAGATATTGTATCCATTGTAATAATCTCCTTTTTGTTTAAATTCAATATCTCAAGTGCAAAATTTGTCATCTTCTTTCCAATGCTATACTTTTCTGGAACCTTGTGTGTTCCTGCAAAAAGAAAAGAAAGAAAATGAAAAATATTAGCTCACCGTTAAGACAAACTTTAAGAATAAATTTAATAAAGAAGTAAATTACTTACCAATAACTTTTACTAGTCGATATATGTCTTGTTTCTGGCACACATCAGAAATTTTTATCCTCACAAAACCACCATGAATTTTGTCTGAGAATTTAGCATCATCAATTAAATCCTCCATCAGGCTGCGCCTCATGTAAATCAAATTAATATTATGCATGTCAATTGCTGCATAATCATCAAGATTAACTTGTGTATCTCTTTCCGTCTTTCTATGGATCCTTCTCCTCTTTTCAGGAGAAGATTTTGCAGCCATGTCATTGTATCCATTGGTATCTACATGAGCTGAATTGAGATTGATAGTCACTTGGCTACTATCAGTTACTGCTGAAGTCTCATTCATAGGAAAATGCATTTCCAAAAGCTTTAACATCTCAAAGTGAGCAACTCGTGCTTTCCTGAACAAGCGGTGAAGTCTCGAGTCACAAATAATTTGGCTTTTCCTCTGAGGATCGCGAAGGTTATTCTTCTTGATATAATCAAGCAGAAGAGTCTGAACATCAAACGGAGAAATTAAAGATTGATCGCCATCTCTCATGTGTCCTATAAACTCCAATAGCTCTGGCGATGCCCATTTCGTGTTTGGTGGCAAGGGCACTGGTTCATTTGGTACTTTTGTGTCTACTGGCAAGGGTACCTGTCCATTTGGTACTTTTGTGTCTACTGGCAATGGCACCCGTTCATTTGGCACTTCCGTGGGAATGCTCTCAGTATTTCTAATTGGAAGCTCGACCTTTTTCACAGCAGTGCTACAATCTTTATTTACCTTTCGGCGTTTTTGACCCTTTTTCCTTGAATTAGTTCGCCTTCGTTTTCTTGAGGAGCAGTCAGAACCAGCATCATCATCATCGTTAGCGTCATACAGATCATCAGATGACTCCTCTTTTTCTTTCCTACCAGAAGTGCTAGGAACATTCCATCTATTCTTGGCAGTAGTAAGTTCTTCCAATGTTAATGAAAGCTTCCCTTTCAGATCTAACCAATATAGCTTGAAAAGGTACTCCCAGCTGAGTATGTCATCAAAATCAACCTGCAATAGACACATAACATGAAAAAAGAAAGGGTTAATTGAGCATGTAGGGCAGTGCATCAAATAGTATGTGAAATAATTAGTTTCTCAAAGCATGGACCATATAAGGTTCAGTGCTAAGCATGACAATGCAGCTTGTGGGCAAGATAGGCAAAGAATAATACTCCCTCTGTTCCAAATTACAAGACGCTTTGACTCTTCTAGATTCATAGCTTTTGCTATGCACTTAGAGATAAAATATGTCTAGATACATAACAAAACAATGTATCTAGAAAAGCCAAAACGGCTTATAATTATGTGAAATATTAATCCATCAAAGAACAGGAGCTAGTGAATGACCAACTTGCTAAAAGGCTTGTAAGTAGGAAAATAACATAACATCAAGTTGAACCGAAACATGTTTATGAGGTTTACCTTTGTTGCACTTTCATCTTTGGATTCTATCAAAAGTATAGTCCCATAACATGTGTCGCAGAAGCCCTTTGTCCCCCTGACACTGAAAAATTTACCCTGCTTGATGCACACTTTGCAGAGGGAGTATGTACAAGTGTAGCACATGTAGTGCACTGCCTTTTCACAGCTGCTGCATATGTGCCAGCCTGGCATGCAAAACGACAAGAAACACAGAACGAACAATTAAGTGGGCTTACCATTTCAAGGTTAAACATGTCATTAAGATACATACTCCATCTTCTACTACCAAAAATCCAAACAAGCTGAGCTTAATTACAGAACTACGCATCAGTTATCATCACACCCTCACAATCAACAACATGGTACGCCTCAAAAACAAAAACATATTGGTTTGTACATTTGGGTAAAAAAGGAGAAAAGAACTAGACAATCATAATCCCAAGAAATGAACATAACCAAAAACTTCTCCATACAAAAAACAGTTCTTCAATGATAAAAGATAGGCAGTTGAGCATTTGTACCAAAGATACTAGGCTAATGAATCGAATCGCACGTGTGAATACAATGAAGCACACAAAAGGTGTTGTAATCAAGATTATTTATTGCCCATAACATGACACATGACCAGTGTCAACTGGGGAAGTGGCACGATGCCACGTTCCTCATCCTGTGATCATGGAACCAATCTCGTCCCAGCCTTGCCAAAACCTTCCTGAAGTAGCATACCACATTCCACAACCCAATCGACCTGGGAATTCAGTTATCACTTGCCACGTGAGGTGGAGAACAGTAACCGCACGTGACTGTTCTCCACCGCACGTGATGCATTCTACTTTCCCTTTGGACCTGTCTTCTTAGCTATCAGTTATCACTTGCCATGTTAGCTATTCACAATTCTAATGCGGGAGTCTAATACGGAACAGGAAACCCCATTCAAAATAAGTAACGGAATGCGAACTCATGATACGAGCCATCTGATTGGTAGAGGCAGGATTATTGTCTCAATATCGGGAACCTAAGTCCGTTAGCATTGCACGAGAAGCTAGCGACACACGAGTGCCCCTGTGGAAAGCATGCACAACTCTAAATCGGTTCAAAAATAGCATTGTTTGCAATTGTATCCAACTGCCAGCCAACCAATAATCGCTTTACACAATTGCTAGGAAAATATATATATTATAAGCAGTAACACATGCATGATTCCTAATTTTGGGTATTAGAATTGCGCGGCAAGAAAATTGAAAATAGCAATCCCACAGTGCCACAGGTTTAAGCCGTGGTGGATGAATGAAACCTACCGCAATTCCACTTGCTCCGGGACTGGAAGAATGCCTCGTCGCGCTTGATGCACGCTGGATGGTAGACCTTGGGGCAGCCCCTGGAGCAAGAAACAGAGACGACAAGCAGGCGGGTGAGTCAATCCCCCAATCCGCAAGAGAGAAGACAAGAGAATTCCAGCGCGCAATTGCGGAGGCAACACATGCTGCGGGGCAGAGAGGCTCCCCAGTCGTCGACGCGTCCCGCAGTCAGTCAACACCGAGGGAGGGAGGGAGGGAGGAGCGCGCGAGCGCGGCAGGGGCACCCACCTACGATCGCAGACGACGAGGTTGCCCCCGTCGAAGCAGATGAAGCAGACGACCTCCTCCTCGTCCTCCTCCCTCCGTCTGGCGGCCCGGGCGGGCGGCGGCGCCGGTACCAGCGCGCCAGCGCCCGCGGCTCCGTCCTTCCTTCTTGGGCGGCCTCCCCCTTCCGCTTCTGGCCGAGCGGAGGAGGGAGCGGGGGCGGGGTGGGGCGGCCGCGTCCCCGATGATGGAGCTGAGGAAGTGCGGATCGTCCGTCCCCGCAGGCGGCGGCTGCGGAGGAGGGTCCGCGGGGGGCGGCGGCTGCGGGAGTCGGAGGTCGGGCGGCCAGTCGGCCTCGGCGGGGCCGGGGACGCCTGCGCGGCCCCATCGGGCGCGGGCGCGGCGGCCTCCATGGATCGGGAGGGTTTAGGGCCCGCGGCGTCGCCTCGGGCGGGGAGCTGTCGTCGTCGGCCACGGGGAGGGGGAGGGACGAGGACGACGTCTTCGTCGTCGCCCGCCGCGGCGGTCTAATCCCGGGTGCTGTGGGTACTCGCGCGTGCGATGACTACCCGTGAGCCGTGCCCCCGCTGTGGGCGCGTCGGGGAGGGAGAGAGAGAGAGAGGAGAAAGCGAGCGAGCGAGCGAGCAGCTGTGCTGCCTGCCTGGCTGCCCCTCTGCGGCTGCTCTCCCTGGGAAGGGAAATGGAATGGAAGAGACGGAACGGAGGGAAGAAGGGGGGGCACCGGAATAATTCGCGGGGTGGGGAGGGGCCTTTCGGCATAAAGGCGATCGATGTGCGGAGGAGGTGCGGTCGGCGTCAGCTGCTGCCGTCCGCTTTTGGTTTTGCGGGTTGGGACTTGGGGTTGGGCCGGTGGGAGCGCACGCGACTGACTGACTACGCGAGCGGCGAGCGCGATCCCCCCATTCCGTCCAGGCGTCCAGAGAGGCTCTGATGAAGCGGACACGCGGTGATGGTGACACATCACGCGGGGAAGCGGGAGTTTCCCGGTTCGGCCCCCGCGGACTCGGCGATTTTGTTCCAAGGCGCGACGGCGGCCGAGCGGTGGGGTTAGGTGCGGTTAATAAAGAACGACGGGGGACGGGAGCAGGGAGGAGGCGCAGACTAGCCTATGAGCCTAGCGCACGCTGCACGCCACCACGCCACTCGCCGGCCGCGGACCGGACTCGGTGCGCCACGACCACCACCCAGGCCTCTCTCTCGCCTTTCTTTGTTTGTTTTTTCTGGGCCGCCGCGCCGCGTGGTTCGCGAGCGAGTCCGCGTCCGTCCATACTATAGTACCCTGCTTCCTTTCCTGCGGAAGTGCGGGCCAGCAGCCGGTCGCCCCGCCCGCAGGCTGCCTTTGAACGCAACGCTGCGGCCACCACCAGTCCATGCAAAGCCGTCTCCCTGCCCAGGAGAAAGGAGATGCGCGATTCCACCGCGCCGTCCGTCCGACCCTGCCGCCTGCCGCCGTGTCTAGTACTAGGCGTGGACTAGCAGGCCTGGCTAGGAGAGTGGTAGTGGCAGGGCAGATCGAGCCGACTGGCGACACCTGCTGACCGCTCCGAATCTGGGATGCCGCTGCTTGTCGACCGGCCCTTGGCTCTCATTTCTCATCATGATCACACTCAGCTCTCTCCTTCCCGCCGGTGCACGTGTGCGTGCGGCGTGACGCGCATGGCGAATGCCACGCCCTCCGGCCTTTCCTCTGCTCTTTTTTTTGGTGCACCCGCGCGCGCGCGCATTCTTGCTGTCTCTCACCTTTTCATCGCCGCGCCGCTTGTCAAAGCTACGCAGGCAATGCCTTCCACCGATCGTTTTTTCTTTTTTCATCTCACCCGAGCGTGTTACAATACAATGCGAGCGCAGACACCAACTGGTACAGTAGTACGTGCTTATTACCACTCATTAAACGAGTATACATTACACGCACCCAACATACAAGAACCTGGGTTGTTGTATCACTTTGATCCAACAAGATGCGAACACACGCAAACATATGCATTAACTCGTCCAGTGCGTGCGTGCGTGCGTCCAAGATCCCATATACGTCACGTACCATATTTTGTAACCCATGGCAAGTGACGTGGATCGGACGACGGTTCTATGCATATATGACCCTGCCTAGTGCCTTTGTCCGCCCGCCGCCCTCCTTCTCTCCAGTTTTCATGCACCATGTTGGTGATCATAGTGGTGAGAACCAAGGAGATATGCTGGCCCGAGTAATATTGACTATGCCATCACACAGTGCTAACCACACCCTGACCTCTCTCTCTATATCACATCATATAGCTCGTTCGACACAGATTGTAGGTCGGCGTAGGTCCATTATACCGTCACATTAATTAGTGTAAAACTGATTCTATGATCAAAAGTACTATACTAGACTGATGTCACTCTAACATTATTACGACATTAGTGTAAATTGCTCCTATGATCGTCATAAATAGTACAGTAGATGACCTATGATGAGAAGAAGATGATCGAGAAAAACCATAGATAAAGAAGAGACGTTAAAAGAAAGAAAGGAGGCAACATGCATAAAACCGCGTCACCTACCATGGTGCCAAAAATACAAGGCGTGATGTATATGGGACCGTACACGTACGCATGCGACAGATTCATGTATCTATTTACGTGTTTTCAACTTGTTGGACCGACCAAAAATAATACTAGTACTATACAAGTTGTTGCGCGGTAAATACAATGATGTAATCCATTAGAGTAAATTACACTTACTTTTTGAAAAAAGGTAAATTACACCTACTAGCAAAACAGCAAAGACAGTGATACATTTTAGTGTTTCTTTTGGACCGCCAGGCCGGATCAGAGGAGGAAGAAGATGTCGACAAAGCCTAGCTACGTACTAGTGTGTCCTGATAGCGCTCCACCGCTGCTAG
This sequence comes from Chrysopogon serrulatus, assembly GCA_015844335.1. Classification (NCBI taxonomy): domain Eukaryota; kingdom Viridiplantae; phylum Streptophyta; class Magnoliopsida; order Poales; family Poaceae; genus Chrysopogon; species Chrysopogon serrulatus. Next base: position 19,331 of record JADLZL010006984.1, on the reverse strand, counting down.
CGCTAGCGCGGGCATCGCCCGTCCCATTCCCATCGGTGAGCAGCGCCTCGGTCGCGTGGGCGCTGGCGTCTTGCACGCCCGCGCGCGGCTGTCGTACGTCCGTCCTGGAGAAAATGATGCATGCAGTGGGTCCATCTTCACGTACCAGGTCGCCCTCGTGACACGAAATTAAATGCGACGTTAACGCCGATTGCGTCCTTTCTTTATTACCAAATCAAATCAAAAAAAGTATATAGGTAAGTAATAAACGCATAAATAAATACCAAGTGAACGATTTGCCTTTTTATTTCATTTATATAAAACAGCAACAGCAGCTAGCAGAGGCAGCAGAAGAAGAAAAAAAGTGGGCGACGCCTCCAATCCGCGCGGGGGCGTGCCAAGCTAAGCTGCCAACGGGCGCCGAGCGCGTGGCGCGCCCCGGCCGCGCGCCATCCAGCGCGCGGGCGCCGCAGCAACAGCATGTGTTCCTTGTGAAGGGATCGCAGTCAGGTCGCAGGTGAGGCCAAGCGAAGAGCGAGCGTGTCGTATCGCCAAGGAATCAGCGCGAAGAACAGCTACTGGCCATCTCCCGGCGACAGCGACGGCGGCCGTCCGGGCAACTGTATCGTTGGCGTCAGTTGTCGTGTCAACTGTATCGCTGCCGTATGGATAGCTCGTAGGTAGGCTAGGTTTCGCTCGGCGTGTGGAGCGAGCGGGGTGTCCATTGCACACACGGCTTTGCCTTGCCTCCGTTGTTTTGTTTTTCTGGTGTGATGTGATTTACCTCCGCTGGGACATTGGGATTTGGATTGTTTGTTAGTTAGCAACGGGACTCCAGTAATTATTAGTTAGTTCAGCGACTTTCTTTCTTCATCCAGCAAGTGCTGTTCGATCGATGACGCCATCGCTTATCATCTACAAGTACACATCGTCATTGTAACACCTCAGTGTTAAGCATGCATTAGGCACATAATTAATTGACCTTAATCTTCATTAAGCATGGCATGAGCATCATCAAGCACAAACCCTAATTTTTGCATTGTCATTTCATGTGCTTGTTTTAAATTCTTGATTGATTGCTTGAGTGCTTGATTAGTTAATTAATTAGCTTTGCAAATTGTTTGACCAAGTTTGGATCCAGGTGCCCAGCCTTTCAAAATGATTTAACAAAATTTATTGCAAAAGATTTGGTGCATTTTGGAGCAAAAGAAAATAAATTGAAAATCCTCTTTAATGACCCTAAATTCAAAAGGAATTTATAGTTCAAATTTTATTGGGAATTTTGAGTTGAGACCTAAATGAAAGTTGTTCAGTTTGAAATTCTCTACAACTTTTATTTTGGGCACTTTTCATGAAAAAGAAATTTGTCAAATAGTTGCATTTGAGTTGGATTCAAAATTTCAAAAAAAAAAAAAAAAAAAAAGAAAAGGAGGCAACATAAAACCGCGTCACCTGCCATGGTGCCAAAAATACATTTTCGCTCACTCGCCTGCCGGCGTGATGTATATGGGACCGTACACGTACTACGCATGCGACAGATTCATGTATCTATTTACCCGTGTTTTCAACTTGTACGGTTTTCCTTCGCCGCTTCGCGCCGCTGCTGCTCCACCGCTGCTAGCGCTAGCGCGGGACACCCGTCCCATTCCCATGCGCTCATGGCCATCGCCGGAGACGCTGAGCAGCGCCGTCGTCACTTTCCCGACCGCCGCCCGCGCGCGCGCCGACGATGGGGGAGCACGTTAGTGCCACCCCACCGCCGGCAACCTCGCCGTCGGCGAGCGGCGGCCCTCGGCCGTGGGCGTCCACTGGACCGGGTCCAGCCAGCCCTACACGTGGCGTTTTCCTTTAAATGTTTTTCATTTGGTTTTAAATTCATAACTGGAGTGAGATCCAAATTTGGTGAAATTTGTTTTGTTAGACTTCTACTGAATATATCTGTCATGGAAAAATATGATATGTATTTTTGGTGAATAGTTTCTGTGTAGATTTATTTAATTGCTTAAATAGCTGAAATCTGAGTAAATGCATAGTAAATAAAATATAGCTCAGAAAATGTGATTCTTCTTTTGTTAGACTTGCTATGTGATGTGTATTCTGGGAAAAATGTATGTCATGCAGTTACTGTACAAAAATATTGGAATATGATTTTATTTCATTTCTGGGCTGATTCTTGTATGATTTTTTAATAAATTAATTACAAGGAATTATGCCCTGAATTTTTGCTGACTGCTCTTGTGCTAAGAAGTTCTAGATAAAAATATGAAATCTGTTGTTTGACACTTTTCATAGTACAAAGTTGTGAAATGTGCATTTCTGTCCTGCTGCTTAATCTTTTTTGTGTAGGCTATTGTACTTGATAAAATGGGATGAAAATTTTATCATGGTCTTGTTATAGCATGAAGTAGCTCCTGCAATTTTTATAGATTTTTCTGAACTGTTTAGACAAAGGTCACAGTTCAAGCCTAATTATTCACATGAAATGATAAGCATTGGAAGTAAATGATTTATGGAGTTCTGTATTACTTCTTGTGCACTTTTAATTATGCTATACTTGCTGGTCATGAAATGCTGTATCGTAACTGAAATGTGGTGTTTGGATATGAGTAGTGATATTTCTCTTCATATTCATGTGATGTGTGTATGTGTGTGTGTGCCTACACACCACTCTTCTTTATGCACTTCTCTAAGTGTTTAGAGAAGAGGTATGCACATACTCAGTAAATGAGCTAAATTGTTAGTAGAGAGGAGATATGCACCTACTCCGTCAAATGATCCGCATCTTCATTCATGAGCATCATACGTTGTGCATTCATGATACTTATGCACGTGCATCGCATCATACGGGCAAGAGGACCTCCCGTGATTCGGAGACCGAGCGAGAATCTTCCGAGGAGCCCCAGCCACAAGAAGAAGGCGAAGAAGAGCTGCCTGCCCCGATCACGCGCTTCGCAAGGCAAGCACCGAGCATCTACTACCTATGCTTTCTAACAGTCTAATTATGCTTTATGATTGTTGCATTAAGTATAGGAGTTGTGTGATACCGTTGATGCATTATATCCTTGCTTTACCAATGATTATCCCACCTTGATACACCCCTCTAGTCTAGGGCGAGTAATATGCTTAGCTTGCTTAGACGGTAGAAGTCGGGTCTCCGCGAGTATAGGTGGTTACTTGCTATTGATGGAAAAGCTTATGTTGATATCATCCGGTTGATGGTTCGGTTATGATAAATGGAGACCGACGAGTCTTATGGGGTCGTTGGACCATAGTGATTCCATCTGTGTCGATTAAGGACCGCACCGGTTGTACCCCAAGTCATATTGAACGCATGCCTCACATTTAGGCCCGGATAAGCACTTCCGACCGCGTAACACTATCCCTGACAGCGATGGGGACCACAGGGCGCGCCGAAGAGTAAGTCCGAGGTCGACCGGCTAAGGCGTCCCTCGGCACGGTGGCTCCATTGGCGCGCCTTGTTTTCCCCGGATCAATTGCCACGTGTGATCTTTAGCTCACTTTAGCGGGATAGTGTGGTTTGTGTGAGGAATACCCCCGAGCTCAGGGTAATCGATTCGAATCGCCATCGGGGCCGCACCTTGACTTGAGCCGCAACATCGTAGTAATGCTTATGGAATATGGTTAATGATGATGATGAGTTAAGTTAATGTTTATGGCTACGGTTACTACTTGCTTGCTTAATCATGAATAATATACTATAATGATGAATAGTATAGGTGCTTACCTAGCTTAAATAGGGATGATTAAGCCGAGTTGTCACTTTAAATATTACTACCGCTTTTACGCAAAATGAGTCGAGCTACCTCCCGATAAAGCCCGGTCATACTCCTTGGAGTCTTTTACTTTTGAGTCGATCGGGTAAGTCTAGTTATGGCCATACCTACCACGGGTATTGCGAACCCCGCTTATATCCAATGGATTAAGCACCAAAGGGCTATGGTCGTTCTTACTACTCTTCCCACTTGCTTTTGTGGATTGATCATTAGGCTGGCATTATTTAATACTCAAGTTGTTGTGTGTGGGTTGAGCTTTCAAAACTATCTTGTTTCCGCTATTTGTATTTGAAGAACTCGGGTTGTAATAACTTATTTCCGCATCCAGTTGAACTATTTGTGAAATATTGTAACATGAATGGTGACGCTAAACCCATACGATCTTGGTTGATGATGTTTGGTTTGAAATCCTTCGAGATTTCACTACCGGGTTTATAACGGCTTAAGTGTGACGATTGCTTGGCGAGTGATTTTTCACTTATGCTTTTATAAATTGGTCGGTTCTGTTATCATGTTCGTGAATCATGTGTCGTATGTAAGACGAAGACACAGGTGTGGAGTAGCAACTCGTCACTGGATTTTAGAAAGGTATAGGTCGGAGCAAGTTAAGACAAAAGTACGATTTCCTAATCTAGGTGCGAAATCTTTTCTTCCATCTTACATAGAAAGTGAGGGGGTAATAATAATAAATAAAAGGATAAAAAAAAGAAACAAAAAAAGTGCCAATGCCCAACGAGTTTTGTGCAATTGGGCCTTGGGAACCTTGGAACAAGGCCCAGAGGAAGGCCTATCCACGCTTTTGGAAAGGCACGTACGCACATCGACCGGACAGTTTCGTGTATTTCGCTTTTCGAAAACACAAGTAAATAACGACTTTATGCAGCAAGTGTGGTCATCGCTTGTCTAGCTATTGTTAAAGTACAAAGTACGCGCCATCATGTGTCTTGTATAAGGCGGATACACAGGTGTACAGTCACGACTCATCAAGTCGGAGGTACCAAGGACAAACCTACGCTTTCCTAATCAAAATGCGAAATCTTTTCTTAGAAAAAGTGAGGGGGTAAAAAAAGTGGACCGACTTGAGCCTTGGAACCTTGGATCAAGGCCCAGGGCCAATAACGCGGTAGCACAACGTGGCGTGGCCTATACGTATCTAATTCGGAGTCTGGCAGAGTCTGTGGCACTTCTTGTCTTCGTTTTTTGGATCTGGAAAAACAGAAAATCACACACCCAGGAAAAGAAAAAACAAGAGCAGACAAGGGGATGGGAGTTATGCAAACCATAGAACATGCACAAAACAAAACCTATTAATTTCCTTTCCCTATTCCGATATTATTGGTACAAATCATAATGCAATTCGCACCAAGGCAACTTTACAACCGGCATGGTGGAAAACCTAGCACCTTATATTAACACACAAAACTACCGATTGTCCACCACCAGACCTGGGCAATTACAAGTTATACAAATGGGCCAAAAGGGGATGATAATGAGAAACAACAAATTACGCTAACACAATATGGCAACAGCTCCATGGGGAGGGCCCCCAAAAAGAATCTAAGCTCTTTCTCGGTTTGGAATCCAGCCGAAGACTACTCCGCCAGACCTTTTGTTGCTCCACGTGTTCGTCTTGGCAGCAAGATGCTTGTGGAGATGTTAGATCCTCGTATTAAACAACTGTCATGTACATCAATCAAAACACTATTGCTTTCGTTTTTTACTTCTCATAGCAATCCAGCAAGCATGGCACCAGGGTCATTGTATGTGGCAGGTGCTGCAGCAGGCAACTGTGGCTGGACCACTGCACGAGGTGGGGCAGCCTGAGTCCTTGGGATATCAATCAAATGTTCCTTGATGAACTCTTTCAACCTGTTTACCAAAATCTTTCAATCAACTTGCATTCCCTTTAGCAATAAGCCATAATTTAAAGAAAAGGAGCCAGACTATACTCGAATGTCAAATATTGGTCGCCCGAGGCAACTGTTAGCCGCAGTTGGGTCCTGTCTTGTGGATCTGTTTCAACTCTTATCTGCAAAGAGGCAAAAGATAAACAGCCAAGTGTTACATCTTGAGGAACAAGAATAAGGAGTCTCCCTAAAGGGATAACAAAACAGTTTATGAGCAAGACTGCAAATGCCATGTTTGCAAGTCACAGGAGATAGCTGGGTGCAAGCTACAACAAAAATAAGGAGTCTCCCTAAAGGGATAAAAAAACAGTTTATGAGCAAGACTGCAAATATGCCACGTTTGCAAGTCACGGAAGATAGCTGGGTGCAAGTTAAAAAATATAAACTGTTAAGAATGGATTAGACACTGCAAATACCAGCTTTTGCTACAGCTGACAAAATTCTCAAGAACAGGATTTCTTTTAAGGTCTGCCATTCAGCTAATGTGCAATTACATATCCGTTACTCCACTACAGCAGCATACAAGCATGCAGGTTTTTTGCAACTAGGTTTGTGCCACTATGTCTTGATTCACGTTTGTGCCACTATGTCAATCACGGTTCTGATATTTGCCATCGCCTTTGTAATATTTAGATTCATGACATCAGCAAAACGTGTTCCGTTTATGCCACTGACATACACCACTTCAAGTGGCATGAATTGAACAAGTTTTGCCTAAAACTGGTACATTAGTAGCATAAAACGTTTTACACAGTGGTGGCATGAGACAAAAGCAATGGCAATTAACAAAACCATAATTGATGCGGTGACATAAACCTATCTTTGCTGTTTTTCATAGTTTTTGCTATCTACATCCAACTTGACGGTCACCCTAATGGGTTGCTGTCCAGCGATAGGGCGTTGGAGGATTGAACCGGCGAGTATTCTAAAGTCTGCCGGTTCCATGTCTAACTGTATTGTGCTTGTCAGTGACAAGTTGTTCTAAAAGCTAAATGAGTCAGCTGACATCGTGTATCCAATATTGAGTGTAGTGGATTGGAGTTCAAATTGGGGTTCAATTATTATGAATCGCTATAACACTAGCCCCAAAAGAATATTACCAGGCACAGATGCATTCAGTATCCATAAAAATTTATCACATAATTCATTTGTTAAGGAAAATTGGCATGTACAGTTAAGAATATAAACGGCAGTAAATAACCATTCTTACCAGGCAAAGCATGGCACGTGTTGCTTCAGAAAAGAATGTCGTGCATGCAACCAGATTGTTCGGGTTGTTATCCTAAAAAAGAGCAAGAACTTTCAACTTTTTGAAAAACAAAATGGCTCAAAATGGAGAGACAAATATCAAACTACATACAAGTCCGGGAGCGACAGCCAAGTGAAGGCTCATGAAAAGATTAGCCATCTCAGAAAGAGGCATTGGTTTCACACCTTTAACCTGTTCACATGAAAATAAGGCCATTAGAAAGATTGCTAAAATAATCATAATGAGAATCTTTCAGTTTTTACATCATTCAAAAGACACCCCCCCCCCCCCCCCCCCCCTACCGCGCACCCCCTTCCTATCCTCAAGAACACAGTTGAGGCCTTACCACTTCTTGAACCTTCAGCGAATGAACAGTCAGTGCTTTCCACTGGGGAAAAAATTCTTCAGGGGTAAGAGTTATTGGCTGCAAAAATTTATTCAATACAATAGGGAGTCGAAGTTTGGCATCCACCTGCATAAGCAAGACAAGGACAGCAATGTTATGTGGTGACAACAATAGGTGAATATTCAGACACTCAGGGAAACAATATGATAGCATAGAAGAATCACCAGTGAAGATCCAAAAGTATATGAGAAATCTAGAACCGCAACATCTCTACTTGCACGGAGATTCGCAACCTCAAGTGGAACTTGCACCTACAGAAAATAACCGGTGAATTGAAGTATGACATGGAAGAAAACTTTAAAGGTGAAAAAGCATTATACTGAATCACTTAGTACCTGTGCTCTTGGAGGAATAGTATCAGGAACTGACGAAAGTTCCATTTTCAAATGACTAGGAGGCAAAATCAGCGCCCGCACTGATGTAAGGGCTGAAGTATTTTTGTTACCCAGGAAAAGAACAAGACGGCCATGATGGGCACGCCACTCTGCTTTCAAACCAATCTAGACACAAGGTATAGTAGGAAAAGGAAGATGTGCATCATGAGTGAGGGAAAAAAACATACACAGTTATGTGAAGTGATGCAACACAATCAATTTACACAAACCTGAATGTGAGGATCCTCGTACAGCACTCCGCTATCTTTTGTGCACAATATATGAAACTTTTCCTCGACGTTGACAGTTGGCTGTATAAAGAAGAATTCATTTCACAGGTATCAGTAGAAGAGAACATGCCCCTATAAAAAACCTTTTTTTACCAGCACAATAGTTCGACTAGATACAGCCTGACAAAGGAAATAAGAGTAACCCTGAACTGAGTTGGACTGATCCTCAAGCGTAGCAAGTGCCAAGTCATCAACTGGATTTTGATTAGCATTCAATCCATGGGCAGGATTTTGCTCTACAGCAGGTGGGCCCTCTATAGCAAGAGGACCCAAAAGATCTGCCAGGAGATCCGCGGGAGAAGTAGAATGGGATGTAGTGGGAGGTTCAGCTTTAATCTCATTGTTGATTTCAGTAATGTTTGTGTCCCTGCTCTCCACTTCGACAGGAGTACCATTTTCTTTGGGAGCTTCAACGGGAGGCTTGGGAGCTTCTTCATAAATTACTCCACTCTCCTGAGTGTCAGAAACAGTTTGGCTTGGCATCTTCACAAGAGTGAGATGATTAGCTGGTGGTGCAGATCCATTTGCAGGGGTGTGATCAGCAACAACAAGAGCATTGGAAGTTTGTTGCTGACTTCGTAGCTTTATAGCACTTTGCTCTGCTGTGTCAATTTCAGCATCTTCAGCTTTCTTCAACAGTGCAGACTTGATTTGGCAAATAACCCACAGTAAGAAAAAAAAATCCTTCGAAATGGAATAAATTGACTAAGAGAGAAGTGTATCTGATCAATGGAATTACCTCACGTTCAGGGAATTTCGGCATTTCAGCTAGCACATCTGCCAAAGCAGGGCCTTTCCTGCTTAGTTCAAAATATTCAACTGCTCTCTGTTGTATTTCAACATCAATATAGCTCTCATACCTGGAATAAAATGTAAAGAAGAGTAGCAAAAGTTTAGCAACACATAAAGTGGTAGTAAAGCTTGAACTGGAAGAATCATTTGTTACTTTTTAAATATTGCGAGGATTTGTTGCTGCAGTCCAACATCAGGAGGTTGAGTGTGCATCAATATCTTGGCATAGGTTGAGAGAAGAATAGCTACAGTGCTTGTCCTGATGAAAAATTGATAGTGCATGCATCAGAATATGATAGAAAATGGCATTGTAAGTTACTCAAGTATGAGTTTTCACAGCTTACGATACTGTCGGAAGTTTATCATTTATAATAGCAAACAATTCCTTAGGGCTACAGCCAGGTCTCCGGGCCAAAAGATGGCCATACTCCCCAAGAAGGTAGGCACTGACCTGTATAGGTGCAAAAGAAGCATAATGTAATGCAAGAAAGAAAGTATGTAGGCACAAATACGACGGTACTCATGCCAGGAAGATTCCATTATTTTTTTGTAAACAAATAAAAGACATAATAAAGGTTCTAATTTAATCAACGGGCAATTTCATGTAACAGAACATCGTACTAGGAATTATATATCATGCTTCAATGACAACTAATATCATTTAGTAGCTCCATAAATTCAGTCTTCATAATACAACAATTTCAGCTGATGAAAAATACCTTGACCATAGTCTCATGTAAAGCAGGCTTGTCAAGATATTCTCTCGCTTTAGCTGCAGCATATGACTGATAAAATTGCAAAAAAAGATGAACCATAAATTCACCAAACAAAGTCGAGATGATTTTGTTCAACTAGATATATACACAAACCTGTAGATCTTCATTGTTCGTGACAAATTGTACCACTCGATACCATATATCATCACTTACAAAATCTCCAGCTTTGTCTATAAGCTGAAGAATAACATCAACATACCTACACAAATACAAGTCAGATACAGCAAAAACTTCATGGAGATAAAATTGCATAAATTAAAATGTGCATAGAACTAACAGTCTAACAACACAATTTGCTATAGTTGTTAATTGTTAAATCCAGTAATTAAATATCAGGTTGAGCACAATTATGGGCACAGTAGAATGCTGAAGTTTATGGGAGATCGTACATCCAACACCTTAAACATTTTAATCCGAATTAAATTAGGGGTATGAAGCCCCACAAAAGTCGCAAAAAAGGAAGGATAACAAGTAAAGAAGGTTTTTAGCAAATTAGGTATAGTATAGTGATAGTGTCAAGAAGTATTCTAATCTCTCCCTCCAATTAAATATGTAAGTCAGTCTGGCCTGAACGAACAATTTCAAGCTAATTAACCCCTTTCTTCATAGTTCAATCTGATCAAATGGTACTCATGTTCTAGTAAATAGATGTGGTCTCCCTGGACTCTTTTTTTCTCAAAAGTATTTAAGACATGCAGGAATAATGATAACATAAAATTATTTCATTTTATCATAAAACAATCCTATCTACTAAAGTTCCAAAACTGAGGCTGGGAAATGTGTTTCTGACTACAGAAGGAATGAATTATCTTTATATCTGTTTCTGTTGTCTCCATTATTGTTCTAATTATGTGTAGGTGTAGCTATATTACTCCAAAAACTCTTAATCGCACGATGTTCGGTTCAATTAATTGGCATTCCTCTTTCAAAAATTTACATTTAGAATTAACAGGCATCAAATAGTTCGGTTCAATTAACTGGGTGAAGCATAGTTCTAACATGTAACTTCATGGTTGCAATGCTCACATATGTCCTACAAAAATGCCAAATTTGCAGCCTAGTAACTAGTAAACTGGCAAATCCTATGATCAAAGCCTTACCACAATAGTTCTGGAGCAAATTTTTCTGCAAGAATAGCTGCCTTCAGAGACAACTCTTCGCGCATTGCAAATTCAGCTGTATTAAGGTACTGTGAGGTAAGAGAAGAGGATTCAGTCTTAGAAAGTAGGAACGGCATGAATAAACAATAGTACAGTGTGGTTAAGACCCCACGCCCCATTATTTACCTGCAATAACTCCTCAACAATTTCCTTCGCGTTTGTAACATCACACATGCCATATAATAAATCAAGAGCTCTCCGTCTAATACTGCAATACAATAATATAAAGTTTCAGCGAAGGTGAATGTGGCAAGTTTATTGAAAAGTACAGAATCCAGATAGGGAAAGAGCTAACATAAATTATATCATGCACAAGTGAAAATGTTAGGGCTGTTTATTCTTAGCGTTCAGCCTTTATTAACATGATAAAATCCAAAGTCACTACCAAATGCAAGAGCTTGCGAGTAACTTCATACATTCTAGGACAAATACAATATAATTAATGAGGCTCTTTACACATAAAACTGAAGGACTGGACCCATTACTGTGATTTAAAAAACAAAACTGAATTTCAGCTATTCACTTGGAAAGATGTATTTGTGATTCGTGTGATTTCATCTTTACCCCAAGCCAGATTGATTAAGACTAAAAGGTTTTGCTGTTGTATTTGGAAAAATGTGGAGTTGATGTAGAAGCCGCCCTAGATAATATCATATCATCCATGGGGGAAAAAGTCTGGATGTTCATGTTATACCGTTCAATTCTTTTGAAAATGAAAAGTAGAAAATTACAGACTGGAAGAGAGTCAAACCTGATATCTGGGTCCTTCAAAGATGTAATGATCTGAGCCTGGTGCCTTTTAATGATATCTTGCACATCTGTTACTAACAGCATCCTGGTCATGTTTTCCTGAAAGATGGATCGATTACTGTTTCAATATGGTAAATTTTACACTTGCACAACTGGATACAGCAGCAAGACTGCCAGCAAAAGGCATTAATCAAGTAAATATTAATATTAATAAGAACTGTAATTACCAGACCGAGGTACCGAATGTTTGGCTCCCGGACTGCAATAAATTTCCCAAGAAGAGCCACACACTGTGACATCATCTCCTTTTCAGCATCCAGATGCATGACCTATATTGAGTATTATACATGAAAACAGACTTAATTAAAAAGACAAGATACCAAACTGTGATTTTGCGAAACATAAACTTATGCAGAAAAGATGCAGGATCAAACTGGGTGAGGTGGGAGGATTAATCGCTTTAAAGTCAGCACGAACTCACCAGAGCAAGAGCTTCAAAGAGAACAGCATGTGAGGCATTGTTCTTGTTAACGTTTTTAACAACATCAGTACCCATCAAAATGCGCTGTAAAACCTGAAGGATGACAACAGTATCATAATAGTCCACACAATTTTGTACAGGTGCAGTAGAAAAGTCAAAAGAAAAGGTAGTACCTCAAACAAAGCTCGTCTTGCGTTAGGATCTTCAATGGTAGGGAAGTACTGAAGAGCTCTCATTGTCTTAACCTGTGAAAATAAAATTTTACACTTCGTTGAATACGTGGACCATTTGCATCCAATGCGTATGAATGTTTTACTTCAACAAGCCAACATAGAACTGAAGATGTAAAATAATTCAAATCCTTGAAGAAAGGCTAACATCAAACGATCTGCACCTCTGCCATGGCCAATGCACTAACTCAGTCCAACCTGTTGGAAAAATATTCTAAATCCCTAATGATAAAAAGAAACAGGCATTCTAACAATAGCAACTCCACATGTTTAGTTTCAGTAATTAATTCATATGGGTTTAGTTTCAGTAATTAATTCATATGGTTGCTGACTTATTATTCACAGCACAGAATCGAAAAATGGGTTCTAGGCTTGTGGTAAACTTCAAAAAGGTAGCCCTGCATCACATCTTATCTTACCTAAGTAGTTTTAGAGTAACTCTTATGGAAGGTTTACGTAGCAACCATTAAACTATACATATAACTAATGTGTATAGTCATGAATATACAGAAGACTAATTGCTTGCGTTCCTATTTACAAACCTCCACTCACAGACTCACTGGAGCTATTGGTTAAGTTCAATAGAAGGTAACAGCCGAATACCACTAATTAAATACAGATCTGACCTAACTTTACAAATAAATGGATGGTGGCATAAAAAGAAAGTACCTGAAGCCAAGGAGATGGAATTCCATAATAAGTGTACTCTTGTGGGATATCTTGATTTCTTGCTAACCTCTCCAATATTCTTACACATTTTGGAAGACAATTCCAATATGCCTCAGCATTGTTGGATACTAGTGAAACAAAAAGACTCATGACAGATGTCAGCACACCTAGATCACGCTCATCTAGAAGTTGTGCCATTCGATCAGCCCTGATATACAGAATTCAATTAGCCTATTAATTAAGTAGAATTTAATATAATGTAACACTTATATTCTATAATATTACTACCAGCCATCAATATTCACAACATCAGGATTCTTCCTATAAAGCCGCAGAAGGCATAGAGCAGCCTTCTTTCTGACAACAGGACGGCAACTGCTTGAAATCTACAAACATAAGATGTTTCATTAATACCATCATACAGAAAACAATGAACGGGGACATAAGCAATAGAAAATTCACTTACAAGAAGTTTCTGGACATCTGGGGCTAGAGACTCAGAAAATTCTTTCCCACCAATGTTACCTACCTGAAAATTATTTATTTCAATAAAAGATGACATAGAAGACAGGGAAAAGGTGCTAATTGCATGGGAGAATAATATAAGAGCTAGACTATCAAGTCTTAGAGCTGGTCAAATAGACTAAACTCAGTGTGGTAGAGGTAGCAGACTAGCAGGTGTGCAGTATGAATAAGATATCTCACAGAATAATTATTATGAAGCTCAAGCCACAGAAATAAAAAAAACACTAAATTGCAACAACAAAAAAATGGAACAAAAGCGCACACACGTTACAGAAATAAAAACCATTAAACAACAAGAAAATGCCTAAAATATAGTAAAAGTTCTTGACAGCATGCTCTAAAAATTTGATAATGCTTTAAAGGTTGAGTTGTTTATTTTCCTTAATAGTGTTTGTACCAATTTGATGTCCTGAACAACTTAGGTCTTGTTTGGTTAGGGATTGGGATAGGAATCACCTATTCCACCCTTTAGAAGATCTCAACCATTCATTCTTTACATCTCATTTAATCTTAGCTGTTCATCTATTTACCTATCCCTATCCCACCTCTCATTTCCCATTATCCAAACAAGCCCTTAGTACATCACAAGATAGTTTTAATGACAAAAGTGCCCTTTCTAAATCAAATTTATGTGATAGTTATAAAAGGAAGATAGGACCAAGTCCCCAGACAAAACAGAGAAGGACAGGACAGAATGACATACCATTGTCAATGCTAAGCACTGGAAAGTCTCATTTCGTCCGATTATGTCATTCCGTACTGTATTTATTACCATTCTTAAGAAATCATTATTCTCATTCAGTAAGCAAGATGTCACAATATACCCAACCTGCAGCAAGGATAGTCAATTAGTAAACAGCTACACTAAGAAACCTTGATTATTCTGCATCAGATTTAAGAATACCATTTGAGGAAAATTGCTATGACAAAGGATATTAAAACTGAAGGCTGTACCTGCTTCTCAGGATACTTTGGCGCAGATATCAACGAGACAGTTTCCATATGCCCAAAATCAACATCATAACCCAGCATATAAATGTAAAGCATTTTCCATACATATTTTTTCTTCTCGTATGGTGATAAGCCCTGCAAGATAAGAAATCACATGATTTATAGCATTGGTTGCAAACTAGTGTCCATGCTTTGAGGGTTTCAGGAACATTAAGAGGAGGGCTACAACTGCATGTTATTATAACAACATACTTCAAGGGAAAGCAGGTCCTTGGTGATCAAAGTTTTAGCTTCGATGGAAATGTTTATCTTTGGCATTCTACTTCTACCCAAAGGTTAACAAGAACTGACTATCATGATCCATATAGTTGATGCATTGGCAAAAACATAAGTACACTCATAGACAGGAAAACAAGTTACCAGATTTGTCTATTTTTTTGTATGAGGCAATTTGCATGCGCTGATGAGATTGACATCCCCACATGATTAATATTGTATATATAGCACAATGTGGTGCTATTTTATTTTACTGCAGAACTACAGGGCTCCCTAGTGTAGGTCCATGAATTTAAGCATGTCTATACATGGCAAGTCTATCAGCATTTTCATTTCATATGTCTAACATTCATTGTTTGTCTGCGAGCATATAATGACCAAGCATGCTGAAGAGCATTGTTATTGGATTATTAGTACCAGAATTCACAACTACAAGTTAATTTAGATTCTGTAATCCTACAGTTGGAACACATACCTCTCTTTCAGATGTAGGCAATCAAATTTCAACCACAATTGCAGAACAAAATTTTTGCTAACACTATATTCTGTGAACAACTTTTAAGTAGCACTTAACTAGAGAAAATGAGGGTCAAAGCAGTGGACAGGGGACCTTAGTGGTGTCTGAACGAAAATTAAGCTATTTCCAGAAAAGCACGAACAACCAAAGGCAGAAATGGTTGAGCTCGAACCTAAGTCATTCGGAATGATCAGTGTTGTAAACACTGTTGCAACCATTTCACGATTAGGACTTAAGACAGCACTGCCCTTGTAGCCTCATGAGACCGAAATAGTATAGCTCAGCATCATCCTACCAGACAAGAAACAAGTTTAAAACTAGGACAGCCCGAAACGACGCTAGGGAGCTTCCTGTCCCGAACAGACCGCCAAGCACCAAGTCAGCTCCGTGGAGTTCCTCAATTCTCGTCCAGCGGGACAACTCACAAAAAAATCCCGCGCGCTCTACGCCTCAATTACGCAAATGTGTTGCCAACTAGCAACCAGCACCAAACAAAAGTCTCAGCGAAGAGAGAGGGAGCAAGCGTGTGACCTTCTCGTTTTTGAACCGCGTGCGGATGTTGCCGAGCTCCTTGTCAACGCGGAGGCGCTCCTGCTCCTTGTTGTGGCAGTTGCGTATGTCGCTGATGAAGACGGAGAGCCCCCGCATCCCCGAGAGCGCCATCTCCTCCTGCTCCGGCCGCCGCCGCCGCCGCCGCCGCCGCCTCTAGAGAAACCCCAGATCCGCGTGCCGCCACGCGAGATCTGGCGCTCGGGTCGGGGGAGCAAAACCCTGCGGGGCGGCGCAATGGATCGGACGGAGCCTCCACGAGCGGAGGCGAAGCCGGGAGGAGGAAGCTGTTTTGATTTGTCCCCGGCGGTCGTCGTAGGTGGGGAGGTGGACTGGGGGAGGTGCGGCTGATCTGCCTGCCTGTCTGCCCCCGCCGGTGGGTGTCTGCGTGTGCTGGCTGGATTGGGGACGCTTACCGCTCGTCTCTGGAAGGTTTATTGCGTCTGCCGAGGAAGAGGAAAAAAATTGGCGTGACTGGTCGGGTTGAAGTTTAAACTCCACCGAGACTAGCACTCGAGCAGGGCTGCTCGTCCTTGGTCTCCAGCCGGCCCGGGACCGGGAAGTGACCCACCTGTGGCTTTGAAGTTGAACACAATATAGGGACAATATAAGAGGAAGTCTCGACTCTATCTACTCTTTATCTCTCTTTTTTAAATACTATTATTACTAGCTGAAATATACTCGTATGTTATAACAGGAGATGAAAACAATCTTACTATTATTAGTAGCAAATGTACTTTCTCTATCTTAAATTATAAGATATTTGACTTTTAACAATTTGTCTTATTCCAAAAATTTAAATATAATTAAATTTAAGTTATTTTAAAGAACTTTTATTGATAAAGTAAACCATGGCAAAAGAAATAATTTTTTGCATAAATTTTTGAATAAAATAAGTGGTCAAAATTAGTGTAAAAAATCAAACGGCTCATAATTTAAAATGGATGAAGTATGTTGAAACAGGAGATGAAAACAATAACAAGACTGGTACACACGTGCACGCAACACATGGTGCAGACCATAATATAAGCTTAATGTGATAATAGTATATGAGTGGCCTATTAAGCATATATCGAGTTATAATACAATATTGATAAAAAAAATTTTCTCTCGATAGCAGATGAGTTTATAGCTCCAAGCTAGGAGTTCGAATCCCCACCTCTTTATGCACAGTTTTGCGCGTCGTAAAAAAATCCCCTCCCCTGTCCAACATTAAAGCATAAGTTCAAGGTCCAGTCTAGTCTACTACGTTGCTACTATGTATGAATGGCACGAGATTTTGGGAGTTTTCTCGAACTGTGTGAGAAGCTTTTTTTCTTAAACACAATGCCTAAGGGTTGTCTTACTCCCCGTAAATCAATTTTTTCCAATACAAAGCACACAAATATTTAGGTGTATATTTATCATAACTTGTCTATGGGGCTGTTTGGATTCTAGCCATAGCTGGCCACAACACAGATGTGGTGAGCCACACTCCATGGCGGAGAAAAGTAGCGCCACACTTTGTGGCGAGAATACTGATAGTCGTGTCATATTCTGCACCAACCAAATATTGTCCAAAAAAGCTATGACGAGGCCTCACTATGCCGTGGTATGCGAAGGCTGGGAACCAAATAACCCTTATATATACTCTTAGAAAGACAAACTCTACTAGATGATTTCTCTCTTCATGCAAGGTGTTCACATCATTTTCTACTAAATCCATATCATCCCTTATTAATTATAAAAAAATGCCCATATCATCTATATCATGTCAAGTACTTTAAATCTTTAATCTATTAATATATAACTTATCTATTTATCCTATTTGTTTCATCACATATTCTTTTTATAATATAATCAAACATTCTATTGGGTTTGTCTTCTATTGGCTTATTAAATTTTTACAATATTCAATACAGTCAAATATATATATGTATACATGGTCTACATAAATACCAATGTAGTAATAAATCCCACTGCAACGCGCGGATATACTTCTAGTTAACTTTAATTTTCATACTATCTATATGTCACGAGGATCTCTATAGTTCTGATACTTGATTAAAGCCATCAAGGAGTTAGTTGCTGACTTGTGAATGATCGATATGTTCTCATTGACAATTATGTCGTGAGACCTTTCTCAATTTTCTATGAGGATAAGAGATTTTAGTTAAAAAATAATTTATCATTTGGTTTTTCATAATTAGCCGATGTTGCCAGTACACTGGCGTGGAAGAAATAGTTCACCTTGGCACAGAGGCCACCTTGGCACAGAGGCCGAGGCAGCCAAACATGGTGTCTAGCGCACTCTCCAGCAGCCACCACGTTATGGCAAAGTAGGCCGATGTTGCCAGCATGGTGCCGATGAGCTGGGTGACGAACAAGGAGGCGACAGGATCTTCATGCAAGAACATGATGGCCTATGACATGGTCACGTAGCCGTAAGTCTTGAATGCCATGTTGGCGAGCCGCCGCCCTGGCCTTGAGCCCGGGATACTGATTGGTGGTGGCAACAATGATGCCGATGGGGATTGTGAAGAAAAAGGCCAGGCCGGTGGCGGCCGAGGAGGACGCCCCAGGGCAGGATGTGGAGCTGGCAGCCGAAGCCCTCGTAGGTGAACAACGACGATGACGTAGTTCCTAGCTATAGATTATTACTAGAAAAAACGGCGGCTTGCACCTCGTATAGTGGACCAGTTGTTTAGTCCACTCTATAACACGTGGTGAGCAGCTAGTCTATATCACTTATTCGTATTGTTTAGTTTGATTGTATACTATTTAGATGCAAATGATTTTTAATCATTTTTCTCTTTTGTATATTTTTTATTTGTTGTTTTTCTATTTTTCTTTAAAATTTAAGGATATAATATATTATCCTAAGTGTTGAAATATAACTATTATATTTTTTATTAAGAGAGAGGAGCATTCCATGTGTAATTATTAAGAGAGAGGAGCATTCCATGTGTAATTTTAATATAATGATATGGCTATCAGCGATAGATTTATTTTTATACAAATAAAATTACAAAAAGAAAATATGTGATATTATATATCCTGAGTGTAGTGCTAGTTGTGTAGAGCTCAACAAACTTGGTTTGGTATTTTTCTGATTTTTATTTAATTTGTTATGATTTTTTACAATATCCATCGGGCCCAATTCGCCCAACGCCGAAGCGGCGAGGCAGGCCGAGGCCCAAGCGAACGGGGCGGGAGAAGGCGGCTGGACGGCGGGTTGATTTCCGATGAGTTCGAGGATTTTTTTTGCAAAAATTCATGAGAGAGGGGAGGTGGACTGCAGGTTGATTCGTATAAACTTAGAGGGTTTTTTTTTGCAAAATATCCGGGAAAGCGCGATCTGGGGCGTCCGGCCGCCCGATCGGACGGCCGGGAACAGCTCGTGACGTGGCCATCGCCGTTGGCCTGAGCTTGGCTCAGGTTTAGATAGTAAGAGATTGTGTGTTTATTTTATTTTTATTATGTAGCTTTGATCAAAACTTAAATTAGCTTGTATCTAGTGTTGACGCTGACTTCAATTTCAGTGCATGACATGAGTTCGTGTTGTGTCCACGCGTGAGTCCAATTTCAGTTTGGGTTCCACATCCGTGTGGTCGTGAGTCCGGCAGCCCAGGGCAGTTGTGCCTGTGTTTTCCAAATCGATTGCATTACGGATATCC